>NW_021011597.1:986922-1033726 GCF_003987935.1 Bombyx mandarina
ATTGCTTAGATGGGTGGACGAGCTCACAGCCCACCTGATGTTAAGTGGTTACTGGAGCCCATATACATCCACAACGTAAATGCGCCACCCACCTTGAGATATAAGTTCTAAGGTTTCAGTATAGTTAAAACGGCTGCCCTACCCTTCAAACCGAAACGCATTACTGCTTCACGGCAGAAATAGGCAGGGTGGTGGTACCCGGACTCACAAGAGGTCCTACCACCAGTACTTTTGGCCAGTACCAGTACCAGGCTTTTGGCCTATACGGATAAGAATATGGACGTATCAAGCGATATGAATATGCAGGCATTTAAATCTCACAGGCATGTACCACCAAATATTGACCTGAAAATTGTATAATTTTATAGGTGTGTCGAGGATCTGTAATGCAACCAAATGCTTTATCGGAAAGAAAGTATATTACCACCGATAGTCGGCAGCGAGCGACTCCGCCTCCAGCTCCCATGGCGGCGTCCCCGCCAAAACACACGCCGCCTCGAAGGAGACGGTGCGATATCCGCGGATGACCCTGATGGCAACGGTGCGCTGCGGCCGGCGCAGGAACCGAGCCATAGTGGCCCGGTTGCGCGGCTCAGCCCACACAGGTGCACCGTACAGGGCCATCGATCGCACCACCCCCGCGTAGAGACGGCGCACAACCTGATCCGGTCCCCCAATATTCGGGAGCAGCCGGCTCAAAGAACCGGCCGTCCCCATCAATCGGGGGACCAGCTCCGCAAAGTGAGCACGAAAGGCCCACCGGCTGTCCAACACGAGGCCGAGGTACTTCAACTGCACCCCGACCCCTATCCGGACGCCTCCAACCACGATGTGGGTGTCAACGGGTGGCGCCCTCCGCGGCCCGTGAAACCACAGAGCCTCGGATTTATTGAGCGCCACGTCGAGACCCAGCCTCCTTATCCTTCCGACGACGAGGGCCACTCCCGCTGTGGCGAGACGGGCAGACTCCCTAAAATCATCCCCCCGGGCCACGACCAACGTGTCGTCCGCGTAACAAATAACGCGGAGGCCCGGGAGGAGGGCGCCCCTCAGCACCCAGTCGTACCCGATATTCCACAAGAGGGGGCCGAAAACCGACCCCTGCGGAACACCACGCACGACCGGAAAACGATGAAGGGTCCCACCGTACCCGGTACATACGACCGACCTGGCCCCCAAATAGGACCCAACCAGCCGGCGGAGGTAGAGGGGCACTCCATGCCTCTCCAGTGCCCCCCCTATCACGGTGATCACGGTGTCATGGCTTATCCTGAAATAATGGATTTATTTATTGCTTAGATTGGTGGACGAGCTCACAGCCCACCTGATGTTAAGTGGTTACTGGAGCCCATATACATCCAAAACGTAAATGCGCCACCCACCTTGAGATATAAGTTCTAAGGTTTCAGGTATAGTTAAAACGGCTGCCCTACCCTTCAAACCGAAACGCATTACTGCTTCACGGCAGAAATAGGCAGGGTGGTGGTACCCGGACTCACAAGAGGTCCTACCACCAGTACTTTTGGCCAGTACCAGTACCAGGCTTTTGGCCTATACGGATAAGAATATGGACGTATCAAGCGATATGAATATGCAGGCATTTAAATCTCACAGGCATGTACCACCAAATATTGACCTGAAAATTGTATACATTTTATAGGTGTGTCGAGGATCTGTAATGCAACCAAATGCTTTATCGGAAAGAAAGTATATTACATTTAAAATAAAACATTCTATGTCTATGCCGAAATAATCGTTTTCTGTTTGCATTTTTCAATTTAATCGTTATTGTTATATTGAAAGTAATGTCCAATTATTCACCGGTCGACATTGATCTAAAACAACACTCATTACACATCGAGTTTAATATTGAAATCAAAAGTAAATATTTTATTAACGATACTTTGATTTGTCGATAAAATTTAAAGCATGCTAACAGCGTTGATTATGAATTAAATAATTTCAATTTAAACGGCACTAAAATCGGATAAGTGCATCCATGTTTAATCAACCTTTATAAAAAAGGAAAAATTTGCTACAAAGTGTTTTAATTTGTTTGTTCCATTTTCATTTTTGAGTACATTGCACAAAAAGCGGCATCGCTTAAACACTTTACAGCAAATAATTTTCCACACACGTAATCGGTTTGTGTAACTAAATCTAAACAATAAACCCATACTTAAACGTAAATAATATAACACCGCGCCACTGTTAGTTTACTTGCTTAAATCAGCATTAAGACAATAAAACGAATCGTAAATTTAACAGCAAAGTAAGTCAATTAATTTATGTATTATAATGAGAGCTCAACGTAATATAGTTATTACGGGCATATCTCGTGTTCATCTTTCTTCTGGCACCTAAAATGTTGCATAACGCAATACTCGTAATGAATTCGAATCATTAAAATGCTGCTGTTATATATGCGGCGCGTTTCGTTTCACTTAAACATTTTAAAATCCTAATTGCATAAATTCGACAGGCGAATTTAATTTATATACTTTTTTTTTTGTAAATTAGTCTAAGCTTTCTTGGCATTTCGCAACTATTTTGTTATTCGAATCAGGCCTCCCTGCTTTCTACGGTCAAAATGTTAGATCGCACTAAAATATATTCAAATTATTTCATTGGTGACACAACAAGGCCTGATTTGCCATAGAACTGGTTAACTTAATGTTGACCTTAGACGCAATCGGCTTCCTATAATTACTTTCAAATTTTCTGATTGACTTGCGTAAATGTAAGTCAGTCGTATCATTATGATTATGGGTTCATTGATAAAACTATAAAAAATATTACTCGACATATTTTAAATCCATTTATTGAGCACTCTTAAGTTTTTTATTTATTCATAAGTACATGTACAGGCACATTAAATTTCGACACCCCAATGAGTTGGTAGATTCAAGCAGATTTCAAATGAAAGGTATTGTGACAAATAATAAAAATGAAAATTTACAAGTTCACTACACTCGTGGTTCAATAACTTAAAAAAAAAAAACTAGAAATTGAAAAAAATATATTTCAGTTTAGCTGGCTCTGGACAT
Organism: Bombyx mandarina; assembly: GCF_003987935.1. The sequence continues at coordinate 989,970 of NW_021011597.1, forward strand.
AAAATAAAAAAAACATTACTGCAAGTCACGTCTTTACCTATAAAATTGATGTTTAGTGTACAGTAAGTTAAAGTTTTTTATTTATGACAATCTAAATATACACTCACGGTGTCCGTGCATTTCGTATTTATGTCTAATAAGCAACGCAAGGTATGGTTCAGTTTGTGCGGCACCAACTTATAAAGTTTTTATAATTTGCCGCAAATGGATCAAAATATTGGTCAAATACATTTCGGGCGACCACGGAGTTCATTTTTTAGATAAAATATCGTTCAAACGAATGACGAAACGTGCGATTGTTTGTATTATTCACTCCGTAAGCGACATTGAGGTTGTGATCCGTTTGTGCGGCATTACTACCGCGACGGAGCTCGTGTTCCATAACTACTCCTGACATTTTTATCATGTCCATACTGATGTTAGACAAATGTAGTGAAAATAAAACATTGATGAATAAAAAAATTACTGAATATCAAAATTGAACTCAATATTTTTTAAATAAAATTCATTTAAATTTAGAATTTATTGCCAGCCATACATGAATTACGCTTCATATGGCCAGTACTGTAAAACGGTATTCATTTCACAACGATTACGCAAAAAACAATTTTTACTAAATATGTTGTCTCATTTTCATTTTGTGTTATGTAAGAAAATTTATAATTGGAACAACTGGAAAATTTATATCTTGGCATGAACATGTGTAGGTATGTGTTTATTTAAAAAACACGTGTATACGTAAGCTTATGGCCCCAGAATTTACCCTAACACCATTTTAATCTCGTTTACCGCCTACACCAATGGAATGTACAACTGACATACTTGAATTAATATTAACAAGAGAGAGCGAAATACGTAATGTATTAAATACAAATAGCTACAGAACTATAACATATAGATATTCAAATCGAATTCTGATTTTGAAACAGAACGGGAAATCATTAGTGGCCGGATTTTCAATCCGACAAAATTACACACATCCTACATTTGGCAAATGCGTCGTCTATTGAGACATTTATCTTCCAAGCAGAAAATAGTGCACTAATAATCGACAAATTGTAACAAAATCTAAATATAATAATAATATTCCAAATAAAGATCACAACCATAGTCTAGTTTTATATGAAGTTCACAAGTTTTGGGGAGATGTACGACAAAGGGAAGATCTTCCACCGAGCGGATGATATTGCTCGGTAGACCGACGGTCCGAATGTTGTTGTTCGGAACTTGTATATATGCGCTTTATCTTGAAAATGTCGTAAGCGAGATTCAGGCATCTGTCAATTATCTTGCGTTGTATGATGGCTACCCGCCACATCACTCCCCTCCGAGACTGGAGGTCGTGTCATTTTTAGTTATCGTTGTCCGTGCTGAGATTAGCTTGCAAGTGCCAGTGCTGCTCGAAGTTTGCGGTGAGTCGAAACTGAGCTTGAATGCTGCGTGATTGTCGCCAGTGCTGCTCGAAGTCTGCGGTGAGTCGAGACTGAGCTTGAATGCTGTGCGATGAGGCAGTGTAGGTGCGTGCCGTAGGGCCAGGAAGCGCGGTGAGTCGGCTGCGATGGTCCTGTTGAGGCTGCGATGCTGGCTTGCTGTGGGACGACTGTCGATGGCTTGCTTTTATCTGCGAGAATGCGGGGATTGTGGTAGCCGAAGTTCTTGATGCGCTGATGATGAATCAGAAGGTTGCGTGTTCACATCACGTCGGGGTCACCAGTTTTGGGGAGATGTACGACAAAGGGAAGATCTTCCACCGAGCGGATGATATTGCTCGGTAGACCGACGGTCCGAATGTTGTTGTTCGGAACTTGTATATATGCGCTTTATCTTGAAAATGTCGTAAGCGAGATTCAGGCATCTGTCAATTATCTTGCGTTGTATGATGGCTACCCGCCACATATACATCATTACTTTATTATTCCTTTCAAAGATATATGGAGTATACGGTGAGTGGTCTCTTAGTAGAAGAAGAACAGGTCTTAGCGTTCAGGATTTACCGAAAGTATTAGCTAGAATATCAGTATTATCTTGCCACCAAAAGCCAATTAAAACTTACAAAAAAAAACTTTAAAAAACTCAGGCGATCGATCGTAGCGTCCGCTCATCTGCAACTTTAGAGATAAAGTTGTTTTTGGAATCCTCAATCACAGATGAACGAGCTCATGATCCTTCTGACTCAAATGATTATTTGGAGCCCATAGACGTCTAAAAGTGACGAGTGAAAAATGAGGCGAAAGTTTGAGTAGCGTTGAACACAGCCTTAAGGGAAACGGAACATAGTTTCTCGGCAGCAGTAAATGAGGAAGTGGTACTCTTTCATGTGAGCTGTATATAAAAGCCCCTGCCTTTAGGGGGAAATTACATTCGGAGGGTAGTTAAAATTGAGAAGATAGAGGATAGAGGTTTTTTTACTGGTGGTAGGACCTCTTGTGAGTCCGCACGGCTAGGTACCACCGCCCTGCCTATTTCTGCCGTGAAGCAATAATGCGTTTCGGTTTGAAGGGTGGGGCAGCCGCTGTAACTACACTGAGATCTTAGAACTTATATCTCAAGGTGGGTGGCGCATTTACGTTGTGAATGTCTATGGGCTCTAATAACCAGTTAACATCAGGTGGGCTGTGAGCTCGTCCACCCAACTAAGCAATAAAAAAAAGAAGAAAAAAAGAAAAGCACACATGCAACATTGATATTTGTGAATGAATAATTACGAATCGTCTAAAAATAACTATTTAATTCATGATGAAGTTACTGGCAGCTTGCGGAGCGTTCAAATTGCTATTTTAAAGTATTATAAAATATAAATTTGAAGGTAAAAGGATATATAAATTTTATTGTTGACAGAACCTTTACTACTTTTTTTATATATGTATAAACAAATTGTGCAATAAACAAACTGTATGTCTCATAAGGAACGAAATATTATGATGAATTAACGGAACTATGAATATTATGTAATCAGCTCACTCACTGCCTAACACAATTAATTATTGTCTCAACACTCAATGAATAAAGGTTTCAATATTTTAGTTATCACGGATATTACATGAAGGCAAGGCCTTGGTAATTTTTTTCTTGTTCGATTTAATAATGATGTTTATCGTCGTAGGAAGTGTTATTTTTTCAAGTAATTTAAACCAAAGTACCGCTTTGTTATTTGTTTTTATAATGTAACACACACAATGATAATATTTTGTTATTTTTTTATCAGTCCAAGACACACGAGCATACAGCCCACTAAATAGAAAGTGGACACGGCCAATGCCTTTTGTAATGTTTGGCATTATTCTGTTCTACATTTAGAATGTGATTAAGAAAAATAGTAATAGGAAGTTGTTAGTCAGTTTATCAATAAAGATAACCTAAAGCTGGTGGTGGCGATGAATTAAAAATTATGAAAATGTGAGAGTACAAGAGAGATTGCGAAAACTTCCCACTACGCAACAAACGTTCCTTCCACACAATACAACGCACGCAAACTTAGAACTAATTTCGATATCCTTTTCACAAGAACATTTAGTTTTCATGTTATTATTAATTATTCTTAATAAATTCATGGATAGAGTCTTAGCCCACTGAGTTCCACGCCGGATCTTCTCGGTGGGTCGCGATTGCGATCCGGTGGTATACTCTGCGAAGCACTGCTCTTGCTAGGGCTAGTGTTAGCAAATTCTCTCAAGTTGAGCCCATGAGCCCACCGTCTCCCCGTAAGGATGCACGACAAACCCTTTCTTCTAGAAAAAAACCTTGAAGTGCATGAAAAATGTTAAATTTATTAATTTCGAAACTTACTGAGAAATCATATCCGCTGTGCATTGTATAAACTTACCGCTCAATGCTAACTCAATTAAACTATTTTTTTTATGTAAATACGCAACGCTTTGAAAATAATTAATTATGTCATCCCCTCAACGGTGAATTCATTAAACAATTAACATTTATAACACATATTTCACGGGTGGTTGGCAAGATTACGGTCTATTGTCGCTCGGATATTCAGATTGAATTAATATTTGAATCGGAATTCAAATTAAATAGCTAAGTTACATTTCGTTGAAAGGTGTTAAAATAAAGATCTTTTATCAACAGTCCATAAATTACGAATGCCATTATTTCGTGACTTAAAAGTTCTGTGCATAAATTTTCAAAGGTTTTTTGTTGCCGTTCAGTATTTGTTAAGCACCTAATGAATAAACAAACTAAGAAATTGAGTGCATTTACAAGGATTGTGGAATAAAATAAAATGGATTTATGTAAGATATATGATAATCTGACGGCGGTGTAATCTACAAAAAAATCGTGATCGTATTTTTTTTATGATTAAGGTATTACTGGTGGCCCAGACGCCTTTCCAGTTACACTAGGACAGGTCGGCGAGCAAAGGCTCAGCTAGGTGGTGTGGGATTCGCTAACAGCTAACCGAGCGCCTCCAAAGCAGACTTAACAACTCAAGAGTAGCTGCTTCGCGAATGAATATACTACCTGATCAGAATCGCGACCCGCTGAGAAGATCCGGCGAGAAACTCAGCGTTCAAAATTTGTTGTGAGTTCGTGCAGGGTCAAGTATCACCGTGTTACATATTTCTACCCGAAACATAAACACATTAAATATTGTCAAGTAAATCTATTAAAATGGTAGCTACCAATCTAATTGAAAATTTATTAATTAAGTATTTATTTTTATAGGTATCTTCTATGATACGTTTGCCTATTAAGTAAAAAAAAGTGATAGGCAGTATTCACGTTGCTCATACGACACACGCACCTAACCGAGTTTAAAAAATGCACTTAATAAACATTTTTATTTTTATTAACGACCTTTTCATTTCCACGGCAAGAGGTCGCGACCTGTAAGATAAAAAAAAATCTAACTAGCGACGATATGACGTTTTTATTAGTACAGAGCATTTCGTCAAAACAATAAACACAATTCCAGACAAACATGTGTCCGCGCCACGTACATTTGAATACAATACGTGGACGGCACGTAACAACGAAATTTGCCTGTTTTGAACTTAAGATAAGATCGACTGCGTTCCGTATTAACACACAATACATCACTCGTGCTAAGGTACTTGTTACTAAGCAAACGAAACTAAGCAGATATTCCATCATCTCGTTTTTATCATCGCACCGCCCGCCACCGGAGTAGAGTTCATCCATACTGCCTAGAACTACTACATTCATCCACAGTGCGATTCCGAAGATCTTTTTTGCCTCGTAAAATCCGACTTTGGAATGGGCTTCCCCTCCACAGGGTTTCCCGATGGCTATGACATGTCCTTCTTCAAACGAGGCTTGTAAGGGGTAGGGAGCGGCTTGGCTCTGCCCCTGGCATTGCTGAATTCCATGTGTGTCTGAAACCATTCACCATCGATGGGCCGGATGCTCGTGTGCCTATAAGAGCAATAAGAAAAAAAAAGGTAGTAATATGTAATGATAATTTTAATCCAGAATTTTTTTATTTGCTTTGAGATGTTAAGGGTGGGACAGACACAGGTTTTTATGCCTATGCTATGCTTCCTATACTAACATAAGCCACGAGGGTCATTCACCTATCTAGTACAATTCAAGATCTTAATATACCATATTCAAATATTTATTTAATGGTTTTTTTTTCTTTTTTGTATTTTAAAATATTTACACGCTATTGTGTCCACGCCTTTTTGCGCAGTAGGAGGTAGTTGTTAGGTTAATAAATAATAATTATATTAAAATCCAGAGTGCATATGACTACTTTGCTACTAATTTACTGTTTGATAAATTGATCACGCTACCAGGTTATTTTTGAGCTGAACTATTTTAAAGATAGAATTAAATCAACCAACAACTCTCTAGAGTGGAAATAAGTAAAAATACTTACGAGTTTTTACTTGTGCTAGGACCTCATGTGAGTCCGTACGGGTAGGTACTTTACTGCTTCACGGCAGAAATAGGTAGGGTGGTGGCACCCTACCTATTTCTGCCGTGAAGCAGTAATGCGTTTTAGTTTCAAGGGTGGGGCAGCCATTATAACTACACTGAGACCTTAAAACTTATATCTCAAGTTGGGTGGCGCATTTATGTTGTAGATGTCTAAGGGCTCCAGTAGCTACTTAACATCCAGGTGGGCTGTGAGCTCGTCCACCCATCTAAGCAATAAAAATAAATAAAAAAGAGTAATTTTGGTAAATGACTACGTTTTACGAAACGAAGAAATACTTTTTGATTGCATTTGATACGTTCAATGTAAGTTTTATGTCCAAACCTATAATCATATTTGAGATAAATGCTTATATACCATACTTCGACTACTTTACGTCCTAAAATTCGGATGATACACGCATATTTTATCCCAGCCTTAGTACTATGAATCGCACATTAACAGCTTGTAATATAGCTTTAGTTCCAAGAATAACATTGCCTGTATATATCTAATGAACATAAATAATTTCAACTAAACAATCGTCACATAAAAACTGGCAATATTTCTTCATGATTTTGCGTCTTATCTCTTAAATAGTTCGTCGAGACATTTTGTCATGTCGTGGGAACTCGACGAAGCCCAACTGAATCATGCCCGTTTATAATGTTACCGTAATTTAGTATACACGAATTTATAGAAATCTGTGGCGTAATGTGACAATAAAATTTGTATCGTTCTAGATTTCGTGTTTTAACGAAATACAGGATTTTTTTAAAATAAATTACAGTAATTTCAGAGAGTAACATCGTCTTTTTTATTATAAAGACGGGTCAAGGAGCTCACGGCTCATCTAGTGACAAATTGTTACCGGAGTTTGCAGATCACAACAAGAACGACATAACCTAACCTTGAGATGTGAGTCGAAACCTCGATTGCAATGTAGGAAGCTAAAATAATTAGCATTTCATCCTCGTGTCTCGAGACCTGTTTTCTGGGTGGCGGCATTCACGTTGTTGATGTTTATGGGCTCTTGAACAACTTAACACCAGAAACCAGAACCAGCGTCTAATTTAAAAAAAAAGAAAAATACGTTTCTTTGCACACAGCAAGAACTTACGGTATCGTCAAGTCTGGCTATAGTTTGTGTCATTTTCGTAATAAGAGAATCCCAGCTGCTCCATCGATCATCGGGGATTCAAACAAATTTGTTTTGTTGTTGTTCTTATTTATATTTAAACCTTAAATAGTTTAAATTAAATATGCGACTTGATAATGCAGCTCCTTATTGCAATCGTATTTAGAAACAAACAATTAATATATTGGAATTGTAAGTTTGTATACTATTATGATTATATTTTATACTTCTATAATCCCAAATTTCGCCAAGACTACACTATAAAAAATATTAACAAAGACAAACAATATTTAATCTATTCTCAATTTGACAACAGACGTCAAGAACAAAAGTTTGACAATAAATAGTATGCATGCGTGTGTGCGTCAAATACATGGTATGTAGTGTGTGTAATGTTTTCTTTATTGATTTAATGTATCTTTTATGCATTATTTAAAAAAAATATNTACGACATTGGTAATAACGACATACCTCATAAAACGACCACATTTAACTAATATTTCGGAGAATTAGATCTGTTAGAACGACCGGCTAAGCTGTATTGTAAACAATTTGAATAGGTATCCACATTTGTCTTCAATGGCTTTTAAAATCAGGAAAGAAAACAATAGGATTTAGTTTAGTGTAGAGTCTTTTCTAATTCTTAGAAACAAAACACGTGCATGCGGTAGTCAAAGCCCGCTTCTTCAGACGTACCCAAAACTTTGTGGAGTTATTCGTGAAACTTTCAAAATGTCGCAAAGAAAAAGAAAACAAATGAATATTGAAGAAAAATCGCGTATTATGTAAATATATTTTTCCAATAATTCCCTATCGATTTGTTTGTACTTGCACGATACACATTAAGCATCACCGGTTGTTACGACTATCGGGTTTTACGACTGAATATGAGCAGTCCCTTCGATGTCGTTATAACAGATTTTGACTGTATATTAAAATCCAAAGTGCACATGACTACTTTGCTACTAATTGACTGTTTCATAAATTGATGACGCTACCAGGTTATTTTTGAGCTGAACTATTTAAAAGATAGAATTAAATCAGCCAACAACTCTTCCAGAGTGGAAAAAACAAAAAAAATATTACGAGTTATTTTGGTAAATTACTACATTTTACGAAACGAAGAAATACTTTTTGATTGCATTTGATACATTTTCAATGTAAGTTTTATGTCCAAACCTATAATCATATTTGAGATAAATGCTAATAAAAATACAGTATATCCAGTAAATACAGTATATACTTAAACTGTTTATACGTCCTAAAATTCAACTGATACACGCATAATTTATCCCAGCCTTAGTAATACTATGAACCACACATTAACAGCTTGTAATATAGCTTTAGTTCCAAGAATAACATTGCCTGTATAGATCTAATGAACATAAATAATTTGAACTAAACAATCGTCACATAAAAACTGGCAATATTTCTTCATGATTTTGTGTCTTATCTCTTAAATAGTTCGTCGAGACATTTTGTCATGTCGTGGGAACTCGACGAAGCCCAACTGAATCATGCCCGTTTATAATGTTACCGTAATTTAGTATACACGAATTTATAGAAATCTGTGGCGTAATGTGACAATAAAATTTGTATCGTTCTAGATTTCGTGTTTTAATGAAATGCAGGATTTTTTAAAAATAAATTGCAGTAATTTCAGAGCGTAACATCGTCTTTTTTGTTATAAAGACGGGTTAACGAGCTCACGGCTCATCTGGTGAGAAGTTGTTACCGGAGTCTACGGATAACAAGAACGACATGACCTAATCTTGAGATCTGAGGTCGAAACTTCGATTGCAATGTAGGAAGCTAAAATAATTAGCATTTCATCCTCGTGTCTGGAGACCTGTTTTCTGGGTGGCGGCATTCACGTTGTTGATGTTTATGGGCTCTTGAACAACTTAACACCAGAAACCAGAATCAGCGTCTAATTTAAAAAAAACAAAAATACGTTTCTTTGCACACAGCAAGAACTTACGGTATCGTCAAGTCTGGCTATAGTTTGTGTCATTTTCGTAATAAGAGAATCCCAGCTGCTCCATCGATCATCGGGGATTCAAACAAATTTGTTTTGTTGTTGTTCTTATTTATATTTAAACCTTAAATAGTTTAAATTAAATATGCGACTTGATAATGCAGCTTTTTATTGCAATCGTATTTAGAAACAAACAATTAATATATTATAATAAACAAACAGTACGTATTGCCTCACGATTTTATTCTATCGCTAACAGCGTTGCTAAGTCGTGAATTAGTAAATTGTGCTTTTAAGAAAATCAATTATGAATTAAAGTGTACGAGCGTAATTCGTTGCTTTTAGGTCATGGTGAAAGGGTCCGAAACCAAAACAAATGTTCTCTATTGTCCTTTCTTTTTTTGCTTATCTATATATACCTATGCAGGCAACCTCGAAGACGTATTCTGGTTTCACCATAACTATTGAGCGAGTTTATGGGGTCAAACCTAAAAGAACTTGCTAACACCTATATTAGAACTTAGAACATATACTTATATCTACTCAGAGCTTATATCTCAAGGTGGGTGGCGAATTTACGTTGTGGATGTCTACGGGCTCCAGTAACCACAAAGCACCAGGTGGGCTGTGAGCTCGTCCACCCATATAAGCAATAAATAAATAAAAAGAAATCTGTCCTAGCAAGAGCAGTGCTTCGCCGAATCTACCACCGGATAAAAATCACAACTCACTGAGAAGGTTCGGCGTGTAATTAAGTGGGGTTTATCTATGGGTTAAGCTAACGTCGACTTTTGTTAGGTAACGTTAAGGAGTTCGACGAAAACGGTGACCGATGCTTGGAATGCAAAAAAAAACTGAGATTAGATGAAGAAGATTCTAGAAGAAACGTTTGGGGTTACGAGTACAGTAGTTGTTCTATTACCCATAGCTCACAGTAACTAATTAAGCGTACACCTTATAACTTAAAACATAAGGTCTAAATCTCCCTGCGCTTCAAGTCGAAACGAATAACTGTTTTATGTCAGCAACAGAGAATGTCTGTACCTACCAGAGCGAGCTCATAATATCTACTCTTCCTCCTCGCGTCGTTTTCCTCACATTACTGAGGGTCGTAACTGCATCAGTTTCTCCCGTACGATTTCCCTCCATTTGTTGCGATCCTTAGCTTCATGAAGGGCATTGTGGAAGTTGATGTTCAGAGAATTTGGTCCGATCATCTCGTGGGACTGCGTCCTCTGGGACGTTTGCCATCTACCTTGCCTGTCACCATCAGCTGTACAAGATTGTGACCCTTTTACGAGCAATATGTCCGAAGAATTCCAGCACCATACGAAGGCATATAGCGGAAAGTCTAGTTTTGATATTAAGCTCTCTCAGAATATATACGTTGGTGTGAAAAGCAGTCCATGGAATCTGTAGCATTTTTCTCCAGCTCCACATTTCAAAGGCACTCAGGTCTATTCGGCAATATCTACTAGCAGCAATTAAAAACAAAATTAAGGTTTTTTTTTCAAGACATTAATAACGCGTTGACAAAACAATTTAGCACAATACTCTGTGGGACACGATTTTAGGGTACTCGTTAATCATATGGCACACGAGTCGGAACAATGCACTGTATGCTAATTACGGTTGTTCAACTAATTAGCCGTCACTCTGTGTTATTGATAGTTGAATTTTTTCACGTGGTTGTGATGTAGGATCAGATTAATCTCAACGGGTAGTAACAGGCTTTAATCCGTATAGTCCTTTAGATATTAAGGTAGATAAGATAAATAAAAAACACTGTGTCGGAATATTTATTTATTTTATTTATTTATTACACTTCATGTAAAGCTTACATTGGCGGACTTAATGCCTAAGGCATTCTCTACCAGTCAACCAAAGGTAGTGCGAAGTGAATAGTGGGAGGTGCAATAAAATTTATATTAAGTTACAAATACATACGCAAAAAAAGTGTATACATACATATATACACAATCACATATTCATACATACATATAATAGTTTATACAGTGCTTAAAGAAATATATTAACAATTTAGTTATATGTGCGGTGAAATTTTTTATAGCCTTTCCGAAACTATAGTGGATATTGTCAATGCTAGGCTCAATAACAAAGGACTCTTCTAACTTTTTCCTTATAATGGAAGTCATCACGCTGCAGAAAACTGAAATATCTTTCACATACATACTGTCCCCGACAGGGAGTCCTTGTTCCTGTATTACAGTAGTCGAGTATCCTATGCTATTGGATGATCGTTATGATTTTCGCTTTATTCTATTATTTGATCGGTTGATATAATCCAAAAAATGAGACACAAAACCTTACTACGGACAATATTTTTTTTCCAGACAGTATAAATATATTTTTTTTGTAGGTGAAGCGGCATTATTCGTAATAAGTAAATTGTCAGTGTGTGGTAATTAATGAAAAAGTTTTCTATGTAAGATAATAATATATTGCACTATATCTTTAAATGTTTATATGTTATCTGTTAATATTTACATGTTTCTCTTATCGAATGATCTTATTTAGTTAATATGAATTAATAAAATACCTTATCTTTATATAATACTAGCTTTTGCCCGCGACTTCGTCCGCATGGAACTTTGAGATAACGCAAAATATTACTCGCGACTTCATTTACGTAGAAGGTGAATGTACATATTTATGAAAAATTGTATGTTAAGGAGCTATTTAAGGTAGGTAACAAAACCACGCTTTTGAACCGACTTCAAAAGAAGAGGTTGTCAATTCGAACACCATCTTTTTATCTATGGACCGATTTCTCGAGAATGCTTGAACCGATTCTGATAATTCTTTTATCTTTTTTTTGTTAGAAACATTAGACTTCTCTAATAGTCCTGTAATCATCAGGATCAGGATCTGATGATGGAATCCTGGAAAAATCGAGAAAAGTCTATAATTTTCAAAGCCTATCTTAAAATTATTTGGGTATTTCTTTGTATTCTTCTTATTCTGTGCCGGCGTGCATCGGCCGACCGGCGCCTTGTACATCATTATTACGCGCTTGATCATTATTTTACTGCGATGTTATTTTAAACTGCGATATTTTCTAAGATACTCATTAAAATCAAATGCTGTAATGTAAATGACAAATATCTTTTAAATTAAATACTGGCAATGACGTATTTATGGATAAGGATTATTATCATTATTATAAAAACACCTTCAGAAATAATCCTTTTATTTTAGAACAAATTTGGTTAACATAAAAAAGATCTTTTTTTCTCACGCCGGGGCCGAATCTCCTACGAGGTCCCGGCGCCTAGGGGGGCACGGGGTATGTGGGACTGGTCCGCGACTACGAGACCGCGGGCCCAAGGAATTTTAAGACCCTACCGCACTAAACGACTCCCCTGCACTCTTACACCCGACGTCCGATCTCCGTCCGGGGTCCGAACTCGGTCAGAGTAGGGGGGTTCCCGCGGTCAACGCTGCAACCAGACACCCGGCGTCACCCTGAGGACGTCGTAACCATTATTAAATCTGCTTTTAGGGTTTAATCTTTGGTTTTCAATGTCATTATATTATTTGCGAGGCTTCTATTAGAATTTTCGTGGTCACGAACGACCAATGTGTTCTTTTATTCGCCGACGCTTAGAAATAGTTTTTAATAAAGAAAATTAGTTTTAATTGTACTAAAATGTTATTGTTGATTATTTTTTTGGGTTCGGAGGAAATTGTCGGACTATGTGTTTGTCTCGCTCCTATTGCTTCGACCGAACCTCAGACGAGACAGAATTATGTATTATCCCCAATGGAAGTAATGATGCATTATCTATCACACATCTTAGTCGCATACTTCATTGCTGAACGGCGTGTCCTTGAAAAGCCTTCGTGGCTCTTTGTACAATCATCTTCATCATCAATTATACATTATAACCTACAACTTGCAACGTACAAACAAAAACTATCGTTGCCATATTCGATCAATTTAAGTCCCACACAATTGAAACGCAAAGTGATTATCTAATATTGTCATTATTTAAAAAAAAAATGTACCGGCAATGGTTGCTGTTCGACTGGTAGAAAGTCTTCGCTCAAGGCTCACTGGAGGTCAGCCGGATGTTTGATTTTTTTCTATCCACTAATGTTTATGTCGTGGATTAAATCGTTTTAAGAATCGATATCAAATTCTAAATTTAATTATCTTAAACGACATACCAGGATTTAGGTATTATCGGTAGCGTAATACAAAAACATATACCTAAGAACTATTGAATGTGTTGTAGTTAAAATAAGTTCCATTCTATAATGCGTGCTTCGCTAGTACTTACTCTTTTATCTGGCCCTAAACTTGAACTACTACGTTTAAATTTATATAAACATACATTTATAAATATTCAACACAAGGCAAAGAGCAAAACCTATTCATCAATGAGATATTAGATACTAGCTATGATAAAACGTAAGGCCTAGCTTAATGTTTTAAATTGGAAGAGGTCTATGATCCGACGAATATCGGCTCATGAAGATAATGTGTGATGATGAATAAAACCTTTTTTTAATGAGGTTTAAGGAGAGTCCTTAGCGGTAGTCAATAATTTATCTGTGGGCCTATCACTGCCCATGTCTTTAGAATAAGCAGTGTGCTCGTGTGACTTGTAAGACAAAATTAAGTTTGGAGAGTATTTAATTTTTTAATGGTTAAATCTATGAACCAGCTCACGTCCTGTCTGTGCTTAAGTGGAACTCACAGATATCAAATCGTGAGTAACGTCACCCAACCGCAAGACATCAGGTCCAAGTCTGAATTATATTGTTTAATTGTTACCCTACCCTTAACATCGGAAAGCATGACTGCTTCAATACGCCCTGTCACCAGTCTTATAGTACTTTTTTTGTGGAAAAATACGATTAACGTGGACCTTATTTTGTTACACAATTCACAATAAACAGATATATAATTACACAAAACTATGCACTATCACAAGGATCACATTAGGTATTATCGTAAGATTCCATAGTTCTTTAATTATATGGTATTACTTCTATGGCGTCACCGTGTTGAGGAATTTTCGACATATGGCCGTTACGATCCTCCGATTTTGCAATACAGGGTATAATTTACATTCGCAGTCTTGTTTTCTGATATTTGGAAATATATTCTTGATTCTTGTTAACCGTAGACTATGGCATTGTGCTATCTAATCGGAATTTGAAGATTTTTCACTCGTTCACCGGCCTTAACTATTCTGCAGCTGATGTGGCAGAATCTTGAAGGTTTTTATTGAATTAAAATCAAAATTAGAAATCTATATATATAAAAATGAATTGCTGTTCGTTAGTCTAGCTAAAACTCGAGAACGGCTGGACCGATTTGGCTAATTTTGGTCTTGAATTTATTTGTTAAGGTCCAAAGAAGGCTTAAAAGGTAGACAAATATGAAAATGCACGGAATTAAATAAAAAATATCAATTGATGTGTCCCCCGTTGGACGGATTGCTTTTCTTTGTTTTAAGTTTATTTTATACAAAAGTTTGGGTCTTTTATTTATCGATTGAGGCACTACGAAGTCTGCCGGGTCAGCTAGTGTATTAATAAATATTAAAATTGATTCTATTTAATTAAAAAAAGTCTTTGAAATTTAAATTTTGGAGTAAATACTTCGTCATTACAGCTTATCAAGCCTCGGGCCTTAAGGGTGATGACATTCCCTTTGTGATTCCTACGGACTAGGTTAACGAGTGAGAGTGCGGAATTGGTTTCAACAAACGTATGCATTTCTTATTTTGCGACTATAACAATTAGCGTGACCTAATTTAATTACTTGTAAATTAAATATTATGCACTTATTACAGACACGCTTCAATAAGTTTGGCCATTTACATCGAATTCAGCCTTGACACCGGGTCAGAGCATGAAATTAGAGCAGTCACTTTAACATAAAAACAATTGTTACAATAAGAATAAATAAATAGCCCTCATCGGATTTAACAGTCTGATAAAGTTAGAAAAATCGTGACTTCGACAATTCTCTTTTTATTTTTCATAAAACAAATACAAAGATCCAATACTATTAATACATAATAAAACGAATACTAATTATAGTAATTCATTAATCAGTAGGCATTCACTTAATTTAGTATTGGATATGTAAAATAAAATCGCAATATCGGTTAGGCGACATTCATACTGGTATACCTATCGTAAAATAAATATAGAATTACGAACAGAAGGTTTTAAATCCCAGTAACCTATCTTACTCTTGCCGAAACAGACGGTAGATCATTTTGCTTATCTCTACCGCGGAGTAATAATGCCTTCCCATTGTTCCCTTGTCAATGTTCAATGGATTTCAGTGATCGCTTCCTAAACTTCACCCATTTATAGCAATAAAAAAATCAGCTTCAAACCAATCAGGGCGCTTGACAATTTATTTAGAATTGCTTAACAAAAAGAATACGTCGGGAGATTGCTAAATCCGGTATCCGTTTGTTATATTTTATTTTTTTAACAATCGAAGTATGCCACGAAAAATTGCACCAGAATAAGTCGACAACAATGAAACTTGCAAAGAAATCTCCGGGACGCAACGAATTATTCGCGGCCCACTTACTAACAATTAGAATTCGAACACTATTACAGTGCTGTTACAGAATCGATTGCGCTGATGTCACAAATCTGTTTCAAGTTCAACAATAAAAATCGTAAAGATACGATACAAAATTTACAAAAAATAAAATGCACTTTTAAGAAATCAATGTACGTTACAGTACATGTTACTGTCTTGGCACAGTATTTGATGGTCCCGAGTGCTGGCCTAAAAGTCGTAAGTACAGTTTCCACATCGGAAAATGTACAAATTTGTAAGTTCTTTAAAAGTTTATATATGTATGTATGAACAAGCGACCCGCCCTCGCTTCGCTTCGGAAACATTAAAACACACATGAAAACAAAAAAAAAAAAAACAAAAAGTAGCCTATGTTCATCAGGGACAATGTCGGCTTCTAATGGAAAAAGAATTTTTCAAATCGGTCCAGTAGTTTCGGAGCCTATTCGAAACAAACAAACAAACAAATCTTTCCTCTTTATAATATTATTAGTATAGATATGAGTCTCCGCTTACCATAGTATATGTAATCCTGGCGGGGCCAGATAATCCTGGGTGATTTATCCGGATTGATTATATATGTTTGTTAAATAAATATTATTAATTAATATTTATTTTATTTTATTTATTTTTATACTTATTGTACACAAAAGAAAATACAATAAAAAACAGATTTAAAGAATTCTAAATACTATGTACAAAGGCGAGCTTAACTCATTCATGAGTTTTCTTCCAGCAAACCATTATCAGAGAGAAATACGATGTATAAGAGGGGAATAGTGTACAATGTAAAGCATGATTTTTAACTAAGCATTAAAAAAAATAATCTAACATTAAATGAAAAATACATATAAATAAAAAAAAAAATACATAAAACAATAACTTAAATACGATTAAAGTGACAGGAAATGTTTCTTCATTTGACTCTTAAAAACTTCTAGAGAGGAACTAGCACGAATAGGTTGAGGGAGAGAATTCCATAATCGCACTGCTTGTATTGTGAAAGAGCCACTATAGCGACTAGAGCTGTGTATGGGAGTTTTTAAAAGAAGAGAAGTGGCTTGTCGACTNAAAATGATAAGGTGTACGCACACAGTAGTGAAGAAGCGAGCAACCGTATTCCGCGTGTCCAACGAGGTCATTTTCCATCCTCGCTCATGGTATGGTTGGGAGTTTCTTATTGGGGCTTAACAGAGGTATATTTTTGTGAGAAAGGTGTAAAAACGAATGCAGTTGTGTATCAAAATACAGTCCTGACGAACCTTGTGGAATCTGTTTCTCATACCATGTTCAATAACAGGCACTGGGTATTCCAACAAGATTCGGCGCCAGCTCATAGAGCGAAGAGCACACAAGACTGGCTGGGGGCGCGTGAAATCGACTTCATCCGGCACGAAGACTGGCCTTCCTCCAGTCCAGATTTGAATCTGTTAGATTACAAGATATGGCAACACTTGGAGGAAAAGGCGTGCTCAAAGCCTCATCCTAATTTGGAGTCACTCAAGACATCCTTGATTAAGGCAGCCGCCGATATTGACATGGACCTCGTTCGTGCTGCGATAGACGACTGGCCGCGCAGATTGAACGCCTGTATTCAAAATCACGGAGGTCATTTTGAATAAACTTTAGTGTCATAAGAATCTATGTTTTGTTAAATTCATTTTGGTATATGATTGGTTACATAATGAATAAACTTGTTTCAATTATTTTACATTAAACATGTGACAGAATTTATGACCTGACTAGGTACTTGGCTAAAAGTAACTAATTCTATCTATGTATGTGGTGAGTACCGCTGTATGTAGGTGCTAGACGTGTACTGGCGCTTTATACTACGGTTTGAGTGAAGCGATGTAAATGTGCTGATGTGAATGCGCGCGTGCCCTATACGATACATGACTCGTACATATAGAATACTCCAGAATGAATGAACAATTAAAGATTTAATTGCGTTTTCTGTAATATTATTATTATAAGAAAACCATATTTAAAGCCTTTAATCTATTTATAAATTAATATTTTAAACAGTATTATTATATAATGCAAAATTGAATTACTCTCTTCACTGCGCACAATCCCGCCGCCGTCGAGCGGGGGCCAGGGAGGCGGATCTCGCCCAAGCCCTGGCCCTCTAAGTGTTTCGGGTCCCCCTCACATGTCGGTCTGGGGACCGGCGAGGGGGGCCTAAAAAGACGACGTGCAAGCTGCTCTGCACGCGTTTTACGCAAGAGCATCCGGGTGATGGAAGGCCGGCTATCCTCGACCCACGCTGGCTCTGGCCCAGCGGGGTATTCCGTAGGGTAACCCACTCTAACCGGCGCCACCTAGGCGGGCTTCGGACAGTCTCCAGACCGAGAGGGCTGGTGGTCGTGGCGCCGACGACCGCCTGTCCGGCGTCCCGAGGGGGAGGGTGATGGGAGAGATATGCTCCGCACTAAACGCTTCACTTTCCCCCCTTTGACTTGTCATGAGTTTTGTCTCATGCGAGGTTTGGACGTTGGTTGTTGAGCGACAGGAGGTTTTAGTCAGTTCGATCTGACATACCCCGCCCAGTATCCCCAGAAAAGGGCGGAAGTCCGGCGATTTCCTTCACTGACAGACGGGTGAGCCGTTTCGTCCAAGAAAAATCTTTTTTTAAAACTAAGCTGTTTTAAATAAGTTTTTCTTTAAATGTGTAATAGTATTTTGTTCCTCTTTTACAAATAAGCTAATTTAGAGATGACCGTATGTGATCTGTATCAGATTATAATCGATTTTAAATCAATCGTGTTTTTTTTAAAGCGGCATAGCTTTATGAAATTTCTTTACAAATTGAAATATCTCAGTTGATAGCCGGTTGCAATTCACAGTATACAAACACACTAATTAAGATTTACCAGTAATTATTTACTATGTTATAGTATATAGTTTATTCATTACCGGAAATGTACACGAGTGACTGTAAACACTTGATAAACACTAACATTACTGTTGCCCTATAATTGACCTCTTTTCAGAACACAAACCTTCACGAATAAGTTTTAGGACCGTTTTCACTAACCACAAATTTACTGTCAATAACTATCGTAATTATAAATATTAAAATAAATTGCGGATATCCGCCACAAGGTACGCCTTGCGCAAGCTCTATTAGTGGTTTTGTTCGTTGTAGAATTTGAATTTGGATGAATTCATTTGGTTTTCATTGTTACAATTATTATGACCAGAAAGTATTGGTAAGACGTTAAAAAAAATTACATTCCACATTCAAATTAACCTCACAGATATATTGGTGCCTCTACATATAATAGTCGCGTGATCACATATTATGTACCTATCTTTCAGGCCTAAGACGTCCACCGCTTGACAAAGGCCTCCCCAAACTTCGCCACAACGATCAGTCTGCCACGGATTCCGCGTGATGTTTAACAGGTCGTTGGTCTACCTTGTAATCATGCTTTTTGATATGATTTGGATATGGAAGAAAATGGAAAAACGAAAAATATGTCGAATGCCCATATTGCACCCACTCCAGGTAAGATCGGTAGCTCTACGCTCTAAATTATTTATGATTACTTACCTGGCCCAAAATGTCCAGCTTCCAGGGCCAACTTCGAAAAAGAGGTCAATCATATAATAGGGCTTAAATTAGTTATTACTCGACTAACTGAGTCGGACAACAGTTTGGAAATAAAATTTTTAGAGGTAAAAATTAAAGTGTACAAACCGTACTCCGCTACTGTACCGTACTACCGCTCCGAAAACCGTACTGGCTCTTAAAGAGTTACAAATTTGCCGCTATCGATTTCGCAAACCAATTTAAACAATACTAATTGTATACTATCAAAAACTCGTAACATTCACAGCAAGGTAGGCATAATTGAGGAAACGATATTTTAATTACTTCAACTGTTAATGTTGAATTTATTTACAGTTTCATATGAAATTGGTTTATCTATGCTAATTAAATAGATTAAATTTTTCGTAATTATTCGTTTATATAGATATACCACGTCTATGACTTTAATTATTTTTACAAGTATTTTTCCAATTACAGCCTTTTTTTATCTGACAGGGATACGTAATGAATCGGTAGCTATATTTTATTTCAATAATTAAGTACGTGAACTACATTATTCGAGGTTCGAACCTAAGGGTTCAGAAGCTGCTACACCGGCTGCAGCGTGCCCTCACGATCAAGACCATTGGAAGTTACCGCATCTACTTTGAGATGTTATATGCATTGGCGTTAACCTCTATGTTGGAGGTGGCAGCTATCGCAGTTTGCTAGTGGAAGGCGACTTCCGTGCCCAATACTAGGGGTGTTTCCTTGTGAGCCGAGCGCGGAGGGCCCAATCTCAGCTTTCGGTACAGGAGATATAATAGTACAGACGGCTGTTCTACCCTAGAACTGGAGTAAGGATGGTGCATTATCACTTTGCAGAGAGCATCGATCGAATAGGAGCTGCACCGTCTGTAAAGGGCCATCAGTGTGGATGCGATTTCGGTACAGCACAGCCCACGCTGGCGGTCTTCCCAGGAACGAAGAGACGCCTATATCACCTTGTCGCATACATCAATATCGATCAGCAAAGGTGGACGATCCTCAACATATGCCAATGTGTCATCTATCAGAAACAGAGGAAGGGACGTAACATAAAGAGTCAGAGTGATTTCCTTTCCCCATACCAATAATATCCCATTATGCGTTCAGGGTGTCCTCTTTGGATCATGCTAGAAACCAACAAATCAAAAACGCTCAGCTCATGTGAAACATAGCACAAATCGTGCGGAGTAAAATATATGAATATCATAACACGCACTATCAAAAGTAATTTTACACGTTTTTTTTTTTTTAAGTAGGCGAGTAACTATCACAAATCGTGACAATCGCTTTTGTATGACCAAAGATTTATCTGGATACCGCGGTGAATGTAACAGGTTCCTTATTAACATAAGACCGAATGACCTTAGTGCACATAATATTTATTACATTATGTAATGTCTTGAGCGGATATTGTTCTATAGATTGAGACGCGGTCGTATTGAAAGCGTATTATTACACTGCGTTTGTATTTCCGAACTATTTTTTGATAAAATAAAAAACACGTGTGCTGTACACGCACAGTAGACACGAATCTCAATCTCAATCTCTCGAAAGAAAAGTATTATAGATGTTTACTTGTTTCTTTTTTTCAATCGCCTTTTTAGTTTCATATCCGTTTGATCGAGTTATTTAGTCTACCGACTTTCAAATCGCAATGGTGCTAAACTAGTTTTTACTTTAAAAATGTCATCACACAATTTAAAGTGAAAAATTACAAAAGTATAGGGGAAATAATTGTTTCAAAAACCCCGACCAAGAGTGTACTTAAGGCCTAGTTGCAACGAGAAAGTTATGTTGATTGTGCCACTCCTAAACCTTTCCAAATTAGGATAATACAAAAGGTTACTATTCTACGTTTTAAGTAATCAACGTTATATAGTATTTAGAAAAGTTTGGATTAAAAATTAACAGTAACTTTCGATCGGTTCTTTATCTTTGGCAATTATAAGTGATCACACATATTTAATAGTTTTTTTCTTGAGTCTTATTTTTCGCACACAGCATCACTAAGCTATAATTTCAGTCTCTGTTATAGTACCCGAAACAAACGTACATGAAACTAGGAACAAACAAGACGATGTCAAATATTTTTTACCTGGTTCCAACTGAGAAACTAAATCGCGGTAGAATAATAGTTGGAATCAATAAAGTAACAAGAGTGATCGAAATCGTTAAAATCACTTTAAGAATGAATCGAAGGTAACAGCAGTATTTTTTTTTTCGTCCTTACGGATCCATCAGATCCAATAACTTTTGCATTAGACGCCTTCAGCTCCAACACTAGGAGCAGGCTTAGGGGCCCCGGTAACCGTACTCGTCGAACTCGACAAAGAGTTCGCCGTGCAACCTAACCCATGAATCAGCTCGCTGAGTTTCTCGCCGGATCTTTTCAGCGGGTCGCGATTCCGATCCGGTAGTAGATTCATTCGCGAAGCAGCTGCTCTTGAGTTGTTAGATCTCCTTCGGAGGCGTTCGAGTAGCTGTTAGCAAATCCCACCCCTTCTGGCTGAGCCTTTGCTCGCCCACCTGTCCTGGTGAAACTGGAAAGGCCTCCGGGCCACCAGTAATCCTTCAATCATAAAAAAAATAAAAATATTTTTTTTTAATTTTTTTATATATTCACTAACCAACAAACTCTTGCTTTCATACAAATTGTGTTTGAACAACCGCACAAAATTACCTTGAATCGGATGCTACGTAACAGAGACCCATTGTAATGGGCGCTTTTTACAAAGAAATGCTTTTATAACTTACAAATTAATAAGCCGACATAAAAAATTACGTGTGATTTTCTCACGCATAGTTTTGAATAACAATATAAAATATAGGTACGTATGTAGTTCGAAGCAGCGTTTTGAATTAAAAATGGACAACCATATCACGTACATTCGAAAACTTATACAAATTGTATTTTTTATTCACACAGAGATGTTTGTAACATTTGATAAATTGAATTAGAATTATAATGTTTTCCAATATTTCCACTAACATTATCGCGGGGCAGACGAAACTTAAAAATTGATTTGCAAGGACGAAATATGCGAATTTAGAATTTACTTTAGAAGTTTTGTGAATGTTTTTTTTGTTTTTGGATTACTTTAAATTCATGTTTTAGTGAATAATAAATTTTTGCTGTACTTATTGGTGGAATTATTTCTGAATTTAAATAGATATCTTACATAAGATTTACATGTAGATCTTGTGTGCTCAAATGATGTTTAAAATGAATTTAGAAAGTTTGTGCATATCTTTACAATACCAACTAATCTTGGATCAAACTCAATTATTTCTACTAGTATTATAGGAATGAAATATGTATTCACAACCAGAAGTGGTTGCATGTTTTGCCAGCGTTGTTATTTAAAAGAAATAAAGACACATACTGAATTTTCCTGGGATGAAGTGCTGCTTGCTAATCCTACGGGCTATGTTAGCAACTTTGGTTCATCTATATGGCTTGGTCACATTGAATGCAGGTGGCAACTGACTTGCTACAGTGCAGATCGATTGGAGGGACCTATGTTCAGCAGTGGATAACTATAGGTTGAGATGATGATGATGATGAAAGAGTTGCTTATGCCATTCTATGGCCCATAAACTATCAGGCCAGTTGCAATGGATATCATGGCAACTTTTGCGATGCGTATGGGTATAACTATGCTATTGTAGATGAAAAATATATCTGCATAGGTTTATCATAGAATCTGTTCTAAGTATACCCCTGCATCATGAACTGAAGCCAAATTCAAAGTCTATCTATACACGGGTAGGTTGGGAGATCAGGTAATTAGAAACAGGTATTTTTAAATAACTCAAATTTTAGATAACTAGCGGCATGCTCCGGCTCCGCTCGGAACTTTAACAAAAATTTCAAAGATATTTGACGTTATTTTATTTTTTTAAGTAAAAGAACACTTATTGCGGCATAACTATAATAGTAAGACATATGCTGTAGCAACACTTCTTGTAATTAATAATGTGTTCTACAAAGTCCTAGTACATTATTTTATTCTACATATCATCAATAGTTTTCGCAGGTCACGCGATGTAAATAATATTTTAGGTAATTTTTTTATACTTTTGGTTACATTATTGGAGCTTTAGAAAGGATCCCAAATTTTTTTCAAAAAAAAATATAGCCTGTGTCACTCGGGAATAGTGTAGCTTTCAAATAGTGAAAGAATTTTTCAAATTGGTTCAGTAGTTTCGGAGCCTATTCAATATAAACAAACAAATAAATCTTTAGTCTTTATAATAATACTGTATAAACTATTATATGTATGTATGTGTGTATATAATACTGTATAAACTATTATATGTATGTATGTGTGTATATATGTATGTATGTATATGTATATGTGATTTTGTATATATGTAGATGTACTTTTTTTGTATGTATTCGTTACCTAATATAAATTTCATTGCACCTACCACTATTTACTCTGCACTACCTTTGGTTGACTGGTAGAGAATGCCTTAGGCATTAAGTCCGCCAATGTAAATTTTACATGAAGTGTAATAAATAAATAAATAAAATATTAGTATAGATTGTAAATTTTAACTATATTATATATGATTAAAAAACTATCAACTTCGCCAAAGACTTTTCAATTATTTTCGTCTATATTACAACTCAATAAAGGTACGTAAACTTTGTACTGCTGAAATCCAATGAGCAGACATTTCTGCACGGCACGTCTTCACCATCGGAGATATAAGGAATACATCAGAAATATCTAGACCACCATCTACACAAAAGTAACAATTTTATTCTAGATTTTTAGAACAACTAAAGTTAAGTTCGAAACAATTGCGCTATAAAAATTCGATCGATTCGATCGAGTCGTTGTGGGAGGTCATAGTTAAATCATCTAGCCAATTAATATTTGGGTACAATATTATCCGACCATTTATTTTATACATGAAACCGGTATGGGAGAGGTCTCACACAGCACAATGCAGCTTTGTTTCGTGAAATTCACAATCAGTTCATTAAATATTCAGATCTTGTGATAAATTTTTTTAATGAATCTTTTTAAGTGAAATGTACTAAACACAGCTTATGTTTTGTGAGAGTTTTTCTCTACTTTTATATTTTATTAAAAGCGTTTCACGTAATGTGTACGATTAAAATTAAATGTTCCTAAACAATGCGTTTTAAAAAGTTCTGTGGTGTGTTATTTTCTTTTTAGCTCTGTTCGTATTAATGAAGTATTTTAATTTTGAGAGAGTTTTAGAAACAATTCTGGTTGTAATCTAATTGCTTTGTAATATAAATAGGCAAAAAATAAAACAGTGAAATATCGCTTTCCTTATTATCTGTAAATCGATCTTCTTTATATTTTTTCTTTTGTAAATATCGATGAGAATAAAAGTTGTCGTTAAAAAATATAACTAAATAACATAAATTTTCAGATTGTTGAACTATTGAAAATCACGCACCATCTTCTCTGGTCAACTAGCATAATTAAAAAATCACGGAGTGTGCATCGGGCCCGGTATAAACTTAAGCACAATTTTTCATCATCACCATTTATCATTAATCGGTTATAAGTTTAAATGACTGCAGTGAAAATGCGTTTTGGAGCACAATTAAGCACTATCTCATTTAAAATCTTCATTTAAAATTTCATGTTTTTGTTATAAGGAATACAATATCAATAATTATTAGTATTCTCTGGTAAAATTATTAGAATGTTGAGTACTATACCCATATAGTAATTGAGTGTTACGTAACTATGATTCATTCTGATTTTCTATTCATGCATAACTTGATTATTAAAATGGGCTATTATAAATATAACTCAGAAGTGGATATAATCATTGTTGGCTTTTTAAAGTTCATTTGGTTTTCAAAAGGAAGTTTCTCGTTGCGGTGAAAATATGGACTTTAAAAGACCATACACAGTACAGTTGTAGGCCGCAAAAGTATCACAACGGTGTAAAGTTAGCTTTAAAAGAAAGGACGCAGGAATGAGAATGGATGTGTACCCTGAAATTTTAATTTTTTTACAACATTTGCTTTTAATTTTTACTTTAGATTTCGCCTGTCGTAGACATAATTAAAACTACTTTTACAGTTTGATGGTGTCTAAATTTTATTTCCAATACTGTACAGTTTTCGTCGGGGACCTTTCTGATAGAACGACCGCATTAGCCGAGACTTATAATAATAATAAAAGTGGTTTTTAATTAATTCAAAATAATTCAACTCAATCATTTTATTGCCGTTTTCCTTATTCTGATATTCTATTTTATATTTGCGTAGTTACTTAAATGGTAGTAGGGCGTATTGTGTTCTCGCACATGTTTCCTAAATATTTTTACAGCAAACCAGTCAGGTGTTCAGGTTTGAAGTTTCTATATAAATCTAGTTTAGCAAACGAATATTATGATTTATTTTCATTTTGACCAAACGATCACTGGTGGTAGGACGTCTTGTGAGGGTAGGTACCACCTACCCGTACGGACCCGTAACCGCCTTTTTTTATTTTTTTATTGGTATATCTCAAGGTTGGTGGTGGCATTTACGTTGTAGATGTCTATGGGCTCCAGTAACCACTTAACGCCAGGTGGGTTGTGAGCTCGTCCACCCACATAAGCTATATAAAATAAAGATCCACATACAGAACCATTTTTTGAATAAGCGGTCACGTACTTTTTTGTTCACTCATTATTAAATCTTATTAAAGCCTAGATAGGATACTAGATACTACTACGTTTCTGCTATACCCACTAACTTAAAAGTATCACGTAAACAGTATCACTATTACTTAAAGCAGGAATTAAGGGATTAGTAATTTGAAAGTTGGTAGAATAATTACCGCGTCGGCAGCTTGACTTGAGACGGTAAACCTAGTGTGAGCTCGGTGGAGAGGCTGTTTACGAAATATGGCCGGCAGAAAGTGGGCGAGGATGGCTGGATTAAGCAGCGCTAATTGGAAAAGCAATAACTTCTAGAAAGCACCTAGTTTCACCTGATGATATTCATGTAGGAAAATAGACGAGGATACTTGAAAATAATTAGCCCGGTTTTTTTAACCACATAAGAAATATCGGTTTCGGTTTTTAAATAATAAAGTTCAATCTGGCCTATACTATATACTAAGAAGTTCCAGACAGAAGCCAATACCATTGTTATTAAAAACCTCAGATTTATCGGCACTCGCATTTCCTCTTTATAATAAATAGCAAGGACTTGTATAACTGCCATGCAATTGTGCTCTGTTCTTTCGTAGCATTTTCTAAATGCTCTTGACCTACTACGCCCAGTTAATTAATGAAATATTTCCTATCACATGACGTCACAGCCAAATACATTCTTACGCCAGTTCAATAACGCTCTGAATATATCCTCCAATTATTATTTATTCGTAACAGCTATTGTCTGCCGCGTTATTACCGGTAAATATTTAGCTTATTACAATCAACGTGCATTACATGCCTGTTGAGAACCACGCATTTATATTAAGGAAGTTGTGTCGAAAATTGATATCAGTAGGCGGTAGGTATTAGTCAACGGAATTTCTAAGATATGGCACGTGATTTATGAGAACAGACTCCAAAATGTTGATGTTCGAAAATAAAATAAAATATAAACTGCCTAGTTGGTAAAGTAATTAATGATCCTGATAACTGTGCCATAGGGTTTTGTGAAAGATATTAGGTGTTCGGGATTTGGGTGTTGTGTTTCTTGTGTCTCTCCATAACGCAAGAGAAGACAGACGGAAATAGAATACTTCTTTTCCCCGTAATCTAAATCTTGCTGGATGCAAACAGTGCAGGACCGATCGTTGTGGCGAGGCCTAGGGAAGGCCTATGTCCGGTAGAGAACGTCTGTAGGCTGATAGAATAGATCTCCGTAACGTAATTAGTTTTTGGGGATTGAGATGCACAAAAACCGAAGCATGATTAAGTTTGCAGGGTATTCGATACATTCGTTGCTGACCTAATTGTATGTTGTAAAATGAGTTTTATACGATTCATTGTTCGTCTTGTTGTTTTTTGGATATCAAGGATATTTGGTCCATCATTCGTCTATAGTAATTCTTACTAGCTGTAAGTTTCATAGCATTTATAAATAAATAAGTAAGTTTTCTCTTGAGCTTCCTCACTTCTTTCGAAAATCCGTCAATATTAACAAATGCCCGAAAATTGTCATTTAAACTAAAGAATGGGTATTAGAAAGAAAAGATGTCTTAAAACAATTTTCTTGGAAAAATAAAATGATAAAGCTTCATGGGAAAGCTAACATTAATTTAAATAAAGACTTTTTGCAATTTTTTCGTTTCCAATATTAGTATTCCACGAATTATAGTGCACATGAAATACGCTCGTAACCCCAGGAACTCAGAACCCAATACTAAATTGAATAAATATTTGCATTAATAGTTTTACCTTAGCCTAATGAATGCCTGAATTACGACAGCTGTTAAAATTCCGAACACTCGACGTTTGAAGGTCATTACTTTATAATTTATATGGCGAATTTCGATGCCGATTGCCAGTGTTGGCCGTAATACAAAGACAATCGCAGCCTACAATGGTCTCGCCCGAATCACGATAGAACAGCCGGAGTTCTAACGTAAACATGCAACACTAAAACCTTAACAAAAAAGACTGGACCGGATCGAGTGAGTTTCCAAACGGAAAATACTGCAGCCCTGTGTTTTGAAATTATTACATATTGTGCTGTTGTATCACATGTCATGTTTATGAAATAATTGTGACCATTTACATCATTATTGCCGTACTCCATCAAACTTGGTTTCGCCATTGACGAATTCGATAACCGATATTCATTGAAAGCCAATTCCTTGATACAGCCCTGTACCGAACTGCACTGACAAAAGTAACAATACCATTTCGACTTGATAAGATACAAGTGAACACGATATTTACAAATGTCAAAGCTTGACCCCGTGATTGACCTCTGAATAAAATTAGTGTGTAAACCGCTAGGGGGGCAGGAAAATCATAATGGAAAGTCATTTGCAGCGATTACGTTTGTCTACTGTTTAAACTACGAGCAATACAGACCAATTGTGCTGTTATCAGAAAATGTCAAACATGTCCTAAAATAACGCGACATTATGTATTTATTGTATGATCTGAATGTCAATAATATGCGCAGTTCGAGTATATTTCAACTTATTGATTAGAATAGAATAGTACGATTGTGGAATTACTAATAACCATGTCGGTTCAGAATTTTGATAATTAGCCGGTTCTTTTATCCCGAAATTTGACTATTTTGTGTGATATGATAAAATTCGAAAATTACAGCAAGAAATTTTCGTAAAAACTAAAATACTTTCATAGTTTTGGTAACAGTGTATCATAGATCATTTTTAGGTTTTCCATGGACCAGCTTATATAGCCCTTCGGACTACAGCCGTCTTCATTCAACTGCAAGTGGAACTCTGAATAATTTAGCCATGTTTTAGTATCATTAATTTCAAACCAGACAATACTTTTTCTATGTTCTGTGTACCGTTGAAAAAGCGTTGTAACGCTTAACAACACGACGATTTTCTCTCATATTATCTATTGTGAAAACACACACGAAATAAGAATCAATCTACTCGGATCCGGATGCCAACTATTTTTTACAAAGACACTAACTCCAACGTCAATGGAAACCGGACCCAAAAAATGACTAGCGCATTTTCAAAGAAACTAGTGCTCGCATAATAAACGCAAAATTCGACTTAAATAGCTGATTTTTCGAGATATGCATACATTAAATTTATGCACAACATTTTTACTATCGTTATAGCGTATTGCTCGCACAGAAAGGCTTTCGAAACTTGAGAGGCAAGACATCAATGAGGAGAGCCGAAGACCGGGCTCAGTTAGGTCAATTAGGATAGGTCTATGCCCAGCAGTCAGTGGCCGATTTACCCTAAGGCCCGGTAGGCCTGGGCCTAGGGCGACCAGATATAGGGGCGCCCAAATTGTGTCAAAAAACTTATTATAGCGTATGGCGGGCGAACTGCACTGCATGGTGCAATATATACCGCATAAAAGGTTTTTTTTTTCTAAATCTATTTAGGTTCAAGTTGGCAATAAAGTAATTTCATTATGAGTCTATGTGGTGGATGCTGAGAAAGGCACACCTGATGGCTTGGGACCTAGGGCGGCTGAGACTGCTAATCCGCCACTGCCAGCAGTGGACTATTGTGGATGATAATGATAACGAAAAGACAACACCATCCTTCTTACTTCTTCCGCAAAGCAGTGATACGGTCCGGAGTGAGGGGCGAAACAGCCGTTATACAATACAATTGAGGCTTCGACGTCATGTCTCAAAGTGGGTAGCAGCATTCATTTGGTGATATATTTATGGGCTCCAATAGCCACTTTTCACCAAGTGAGCCATGAAGGACTCATTGAAAAAAACGGCTTTAAAAAAATATTGATAATAAATTTTTGATGGCTAGTAAAAAAAAACAAGAAAAGACGTGTTTATTTAGATGTAGATATTAGAAAATATCTACAATAAGTCGTGAAACATGCTAAAATTTTATTAAAAATAGTCATTTAATAACAAAAAAACGGATCAACATAAACCAGGAAGAAACATTGGTTACAATCAATCATAGTACCATGACCAAAAGCCAACAGTTACCGACACATTACAAATTAAACGTCCAAACTCGAAATTTCCTAAATAAAAGACCTTCGTTTCACCAACGCATTACATACTCATACAAGGAACAGCTCCATATAATATCCTTAAGAATAATTCACACGCACGCTGTCACGGTGAGGTCACGAAATCACTATTCAAGTTAATTAATTAATTACAAACCGTTAGTCTACACATGTTAAATGAACGAATTAAAATGTTTTTGACCTATTAATGATTAAAGGTAAAGTAATTGATCATGTTCCTTAAAGGTCCGTAATTACTATGCTATTTAATTCGAAGAAATAAATAATTGGGGACAAATCGAACACGGCAATCTTGCCCTTAAGTAAGATTCCCTGTAGTATGGGAACCACGGACTGATAAAAAATCTCATATACGCTTTTAAATATAAACATACATCTACCTAGCACCGAACCAAACAGCATGCAAACCTGTTCATCGCAGGAATGTTTACCCGATGTGGGAATCGAAATAATTCTCGGACGAATTAGACGTAATGTTCAATGATTTAGCAGGACGCACGGATAGCTATCACTATCATTATGTATTACTGCCGCAAAGCAATCTTGCCTTCCTGTTTGAATAGTCCGTATTACTATACTGTTAAGGACTTGATCTCATATCAGAGGGTAGCATCGAACCGTGAGTTCACTTTCTCATCGACAGCAGCAAAAATACTTTGTCGTAATAAATAAAATAAAAGACAATTTTAATTGTCTGTAACATTATTGAACTACTGACAAATAAATTCTGCTATCGAAAATTAACCAGCTTGCACAATGGGTTACGAAAGTTTTCTATAACCGTTACTTCTTGATGCATATCTAACAAAAAAAAAACGAAAACATAGATAGAAAATTGAAAGGAACACAGTCGGAAGTAATTCTGATACCGACTATTGTGATCGATATTGCTTTGAATATCGACAGGTTTCATTTACCAAGAGGGCGTTCCGATTTCGAATAATAAGTACCTATTTTGTGCTTGAAAATACCACTGAATTCAATTGGTAAGACTTCTTCTTGATTCTTGAGAAACATTTCTGCTTAATGGTGGGATATTCCCCAACTCTTATAGTAGTTTAAGGCCCCTGATGTTGCCGATGGCGATAAGCCACTCGAGAGTGCCAAAGCATTTCAACTGGGAGTCGGTAACTTCATCACATTAAACTGAGACGTGAACAATTGTCTCATGTACTGCTATACAAATCCTACAGAGATATCAAGCTATGACAATAATTGATAAGCGAATGTAGAATAATAATAAAAAATCACTAATAGTATTTAGCAAATTTAATTAACATCAACTTGGAGCTGGTAAGTTAATCAACGGAGAATACCTCTACCCACATTCATAGATAAGATTTAAGTGTCAATAAATTGGTAGAACTTTTAAACTTTCAAATAGAGGCGTATGGAATCTGCGAAAAGGCTTACAACTTTATTATGGTTTGGTACTTTTGGGATTTTCATGGAATCTAATTGGAAGTGTTGGGCGGTAATTATAAGGTACAATTGGTACCTCGATCTTATACTTTAAAATACATGAAGGCATTCGAGTCTGGGCTCCAGTAACAAAAAAAAAAACTACTAAAACCGAATTCCTTTAAAACTATGCATTTTGTGTCTATTTCTCTTTCCTTTTTTTCCTCTTCTGTGTGATCACATTCTTGTGATCAAGTCTTCAAATTGTACTTCCATTTAGTTTTGCAACGGCCTGACTGATTACATTTAAGCAATAGGCTTTTAAGAACTAGACTGGAGCTAATCGCATTTTATTAGTATTTATACATTGTACAATTCATCTGTAGAAAACTTAAAAATTTTAGGATAATATTTGCCTCTAGACTATGTAAGGGCGGGATCACTAGTTTTTAGTAAGACTGATAAAAAAATTGAAATATCATCATCATCCACCTATAGCAGTCCACTGCTGGACATAGACCCAACTATGCTATTTGTGCTGCTCCGGAGTAAAATATTGCAGAAGGTTATGGGTCTAAAGTTGTTTGCCCTTTATGTGTAAAAAACACCTTAGCCGTATGGAACCGCGTCAGTTCTAAAGAAAATTTAAGAGAGCTAGTTCAGAAAATGCTAAAAACTTCTGGGAAAAAAATCCCCCTGTGCCAATATGTTACTATCCCTGTTCCGAAAGTCGACAGAGGTTTTTTTTTAATTGCTTAGATGGGTGAACGAGCTCACAGCCCACCTGGTGTTAAGTGGTTACTGGAGCCCATAGACATCTACGATCATCTATGATCGCGGTGATGCTCGCAATATATTGGCTGTCTTACAAAAAACGGATGACGAACTTTACAAAATTGGAACAAAGCAATTGTACGTCACTGTTCGTGATCCTCGGCTTCTCTCATCGAGCTCTTATCAGCCATCCTGCATTGATCGTCACTCCACCGAGCCTGAGAGCGTTCTGCACTACGTTTGCCAATTCGCGGTCTCTACTCAAGAGCACTTTACCCCAACGGTTATCGCCTGCCCTGCTAATAAACCAGCTCATGGCCACTTAAGGTTTTATTTTATTTTATTGGTTGGATGGGTGGATTAGCTCACGGCCCACTTGGTCTTAAGTGGTTACCGAAGCCCATAGAGATCTACAAAATAAAAATGTTGCCACCCACCTTGAGATATGAGTTCTAAGGTCTCAAGTACAGTATAACGGCTGCCCCATCCTTCAAACCGAAACGCATTACTACTACACGGCAGAAATAGGCAGAGTGGTGGTACCTATCCGTGCGGCTACTAAGCTAACCTTGGTTCTTTGTCGGATCACCTCGTTCTGAATTCGATCCTTCAAAGAAACTCCAAGTATAGCCCTCTCCATAGCTCTAACTAACACTAATAATACTAATTACCAATGTAATAAAATATATTAAATGAATGTTAGTCTTAAAACAGTTAAATATAAGCTAATCGCAAATAGCAAGACGTAAAACAAATAAATGTTTAAATCTATAGTAAAAGAACCTTATACAAGCAACTCAAAAAAAAAATCCGAGTATTATTATTTAGTATGTATAATCGATAATTTTCTACCAAACATACAGATGATAAGCATTTTAAAATGTATAAAAAAAAAGGATTAGATATTTAAAACCACTGACCGACATTTTAGGTCGGCTCATTTTTATCGATTTAGTGCATGCCTACCAGCAATATAGTATGCTTGTTGTATGAGTACACCATTACGAACATATCTCGATCACACGTTGGTCGCCTTTGTTCTTACTCTAAGTTGATCCACATCACGCAATATAGTTCACCGTCAATGTGCTATTGAGCCGGTAACCTTACCGAAATTAAGAACACGACACTCAACTTCGTGTAGATTAGTGTTTGTTTCCAATATGTTAATAACGGATCAACGATTTTATAATATTATTTAATGATGGCGAAAAAATCGTGCTAATGTTGATCTAATATTATAATAAAACGTGGTAGCTAACATTTTTATTTTTATTTCAATTATTATAAATACATAACATTAAGTACAATAATACAGGTAAAACTTGAAACTCACGTCTCTATGCTATGAAAATTTGAAAAACTAATGACTCGGATGAAGTACAATAATAATTTTAGAAAATTGGCTGATCGCTCACATTTCATTCTTTTTCGGTCTATATAATCTATATTTAATTTAATATACATTTTGGTTCGGTCTAATAGCCGATTGTCATGTTTTATTTATTTATTTTTAACTTATTGCTTTTTGTTCGATCTTCGCTCCTGTTTTTCCTTACTGAATTTTTCCTTAATAAATCGTATTTCATTTATTCTCTTTTTTATTACTTTTCTAGGAAGATGGGGACATGGCCCACATGATGGTAAGCGGTCTTGTTGGTCAAAGACGTAAGCAATTCCAGGGATGTGGCGAAGACACTGCCTACCGCTGAGACCTCTCTTTTTTCCCTACCTAATCGCTAGTAGCCTATTGCAGAGCTACTCACGGATCGGTAAGTGAGCTCACGGGCTCAACCTGAGCGAGCTTGCTAACACTGGTCCTAGCAAGGGAAGTGCTTCGTTGTATCTATCACCGGATCAGAATCACGTCTCACTGAGAAGATGTGACGAGAAACTCAGTGGGTTGTGTCAATGAACTAGATCGCACGTCGAACTCTTGATGCTGAAAGAGCCTAAAAGTACCGCGAGTGAATTCGGAGACATTTTTTGGCCGAAGGCGGTGTCGTCTAGGTTGGATATGTTATGCTAATTAGCAGGGGCCACAGTAAGAGGATTAGCGTGTCGCACCGCTTTGTCAAAGTAGTGTTCTGCCGTTTCCTTGAGAGGACTCTCCTCAAAATGAAACTTTACCACCAATTTGGAATGGAATTTTACCACTGAGAAGTATCGGCAAATACTCATGATTTGCTGTTTTCCAGTGTGAATATTTACGTTACGTATGTACATTATTGTTTGCACTCAGAAAACATCAATATGATATTATATTATAATACTCCTAATATATTTATAATATTTGGAGCAATACTTTTATTGATAACGTAATGAGATTACTTTTATAATTTTCATTTATTACACATTATCTCCACTTTCATATTTAGTCCATCTTACTGTGGTGGTTTATTGAAATAAAACTTTTTAGTGATTAACGCTCGCTTTTCTACATTCTCAAGCCTAAGTTATTCAGCCTGGTGTAATATTACTGTGTATAACAAAAAAAATAAAATTAATTTAAATATTACGGGGACGCAATGAACACGCACACTCAGATCCGCGGTCAACTATCTAAATGCAAGATCAAAATACTTATCTATTCACCTTGGAAACGCAGCGTAAGACACCCGGTGGACATACCACGGCCCGCCTATCTAAGCCGTCTGTCAATAACAAATGTACAATCTTACTCAGATGTGACAGTAATAACTGTTTTTGATTGTTCAATCAATGTTATTAAATACTTAAAAAGAGACGTATGGAAGAAATAGTATATTACTCACCTAACAAGGACTGAACTAAACGATACTACACGTGCTCAAATGTCATACTTCCGTGTCGTAGTGAATTTAAAAAGTGATCACTGAGGAAGCGAATTTGTTACTCAAATGA
Organism: Bombyx mandarina; assembly: GCF_003987935.1. The sequence continues at coordinate 1,024,883 of NW_021011597.1, forward strand.
AAGGTTAATAAAAAAGTACATTAAAGAATTATGTTAAAAGGGTTGAAGAAAGTTGAAAAAAGAAAACAGACAGCTCCGGTAGATCAAAGGACCCCATAAAAAATAGTGAAAATGAAAAAGAAAGAACTGAAAAATATCAAGATCGTAAACAAATCGTTGCTAAGCAACGCGCCTAAATAAAACACGCATGCGCCAAGATAATTGAAACAGGCTTGCTAATTTATTCACTTAATTCATCGGGAGAGAAAGTGACACTTTTTTCCTTAACAGTAACAAAAGTTGCGTCCTGGCGTCCTTTTTTCTGAGTAGACAGACTAGCTTATGGCTCACACGGGATTAAGTCGTTACCGGAGCAATTACTACATAAATTTCACGCAAATGCCGCCACTTCGAGACCCAAGATCGAAATTTCAACTATATCTTAAGCTGACCATCTCCTTCAAACCATCATGCATGACTGATTCACAACAGAAATATGCAGAATTCCCCGTTGCAATAATTACCCGTTTCGGTGCACAATATCATCAATAATTAGAAAACTTAAAAAAATTACTAACTTGATTTGATTTTCACATAAAGTAATTTATGAACAGATATGTAAGTCTTCAAGATTTGAAACCAGGCCTAGAAGCGTACATAGTCCAAAAAGGATAGTATCGAAGACGTAGAATAGGATCGAATCGAGCAATGCTACGCGAATCTGAATTAGTAAAGTCTTAGAAATAAACAACATTATCAGAAACCTACAAAATGAACTAACGTTATTTCTAATCCTTCATTATGCTCCAACCGATTTAAATAATTTTCACATGCACACACGCTTGATCTCCCTAACAATTCATCTGATAATTGCCTTTAATCTCACGCCTACGTCACCTTCGAATATTAAAGACAAATTGTACCCGTACTCATGAGTAACCTAAGACCATTATCCAAATGTAATTAATAGGTACGAGTAAGTACCCACGCCGAGGTTACAAAATGGCTTATGTGAAACGAATCGTAAATTTTTCATCTCTATTAAAAAAATTATAAACAATATTTTTATTGTACAATGAATTTGTACAATTGGCAATTGACATGTACTACTTTAAAAACTTGTTTTAAAGCTAAAACAAGTTTTAAAAATAGTACATGTCATTTATGATAAATCTTCAAAAATAATAATTGAAATTTGAATGTATAGTCTGTTGCGCAACCAATACTAATAAAGATTTCTACAATTTTTCCCTTTTTAGAGTATTGACGCCGGATTACTTAATTTAGCGATGCGAAGTTTCACGGGTAAGACGAACCATATTTTCATAATATGGAGCACGCAACTATCCTTAGCTTATAATTCCTTAAAAGATGTCAATTTTTCTAACCAACATTCAGAAACAATTTGCACAATGATTGAATACCATCGTATCTTATTAATAATCCCACAAAATATAAGCATATTTTATTTTGGCGATGCGGAATACGAAATCACAATACTGCTTCTACGGTTGACAAAAAATCCTTTAAACGAATAACCGGCTGCACAGTCATTACTAGAATACGTTTCACAACATGCAAAATTAAAGTTATTAATTACCAAGTATAACCAGCTATATTAATAACCTTAATTTACAACTATACCATTCCATTGCAAATTTTCCTCAACAACAAAAAACGTTTATCCTTCCGTTTTCCATTTGGATTAATATAAACGAATATTTCCGCCGAAAGCGGACCCTGCAAGGAAACATTAATTACAAGATCGTTTTCATTCATAAATATTTACAGACAGGCGATATAAGCGTTCAAATGTTTGAAGAATTTAAAACCTGTGGATTCTAAGTAGATTTGCTAAATAAATCAATAAAACAATACAACAGAATAGTTTAAGCAAATAATTTCTCACTAGAAAACAACATTGCGAATGACCCATACCCATACTCCAAAATCAATGGAGTTAAAGATTTGGAATGTGACGCTAACCAGGATGAAGTTTCAATCACAGCAATTTGTTTGAAACTTCAGCATATAATCTGGTCAATGGCTCACTTAAAAATATAAACTATTTTTGTCGCCTCTGTATATTTATGCCTTACAAACTGGATCCTTTGGACATTTGGTCGTTGGACATTGGGTCCTTTGGACAAACTCACAATTGGGTTTTTATCGAAATTAATTTATAATAATAAAACGAAGAAGCATTTGGCCAGAGTCAATATATGCGCTGATAAGTTTTAATTGACTGACGAATGAATTATTTAAAATTTATAAAAGAAAAAAGATTGTAATGTTGTTAATGAAACATTGCGTACAGATCCTAAAAACCATTCAATGTTATATAACAAAACACTTGTATCGGGCGTGGTAAGTTAATTTTAGTTTCAGTTGTTTCCTCTTATCCAACCTGCCACACGCGAACTCGCGTGACGTTACCGATTCTATCAACTATTTTTACTGTTCCAATAAACTTGACGATAATAATAATTAGGCCTCTAAAGTGTAAATTTTCAGAATTCTTGTATGTACCGCTATTTTAGACCAATCTGCAACGAAATTTGGAATTAGTTAAATTTAATACAACATTGAATTCAATTAATTTGAATATTTTAATATAGTTATAAATAACCAAAAAGATCAGATTTGATAAAATAAAAAATATGAATCACAAAATCAAAATCAAAATTTGAAATTACATTTCATGAGCACATTGAGAGACAAAATGTGATATATAATTGAATGCCATAATGAGGCTTTAAATTCGGTACCACTAAACCACGCTTTGTGTGTTTCATAATAAAATTCCTGTATTTACGTTTGAGTTTATAAAATTTCGAGCACTATCATTGAAAGTCTGTAACGTATTATACATGTCGTAAAACCAGACTTAACAACATTCACTTACATTTCAGCGTGCGTAATGACATTAATTATTAAATTACCCACTTACGCATTCATGGATATACAGAACGATCAGGAAGTCTTTCAGAGATCGAAGAAATTGATCCAATAAGCCAAATAATTGTGGTTATAACAGAAATCGAGTTTAGTCTGGCCCAGTTTTATTCTTGAAATCACATGTGCCTAACTTGACGAAATAGCAAAACCGTCGCATAATTTTGAGCAATATTCATAATTCAATCTACTTTTATATAGCTAGCGATAAAGTACATGATGTGAGCTAGCACGATCCGACAACACTATTAAGTCTATTTCTGCCACAAAGCACTTTAGACACTTTAGACTGGTGATAGGACGTCTTGTGAGTCCGCAAAGGTAGGTACTACCTACCACCCTGCCTATTTTTACCGTGAAGCAGTAATGCGTTTCGGTTTTAAGGGTGGGACAGCCGTTGTACTGTAAAAACTGAGACTTAAAACTCATGTCTCAAGGTTGGTGGCGGCATTTAAGTTGTAGATTCCTAGGGGTCCGGTAACCATTTAAAACCAGGAGGGCCGTTAGCTCGTCCAAAAAAATGGGATAGGTAGCTGTTATTATATTTCAAGACAATTCGTCTAGCTAAAATTTTTGGGCATACCGAGGGCATATAGGCGCTTATTTCTTCTGCTGATCGTTCTGGGGTTCCAACCGCTGTCCTAATCGGACCTAGCAAGATGACTGTGGGCTGAGCTTCTTTTCTCAGCTTCTTCTTTGGACTGGAATTCTTTTTTGTTGCCTGTGCATGAAGGTTATTAGCCTTAAAACGCCACGCTGGCCTTTGCGGGTTGGCCAGTCCACTTGTTTCAAGAGTATTGAAGTCCTTGGGGCTCGCAGTAACCCTATCTGCATTCCTTGCAGGAGGCCGGATATTTCATCGCCGCTCGATGCTTAGGGTTAACTTTTTACGGAAGGTCACTTCCAACCAACCTTCCTTTTTTCTCATTCGGGCTTTGGACCGGCAATGACGGATTTATAGGTATTTCTCAGCTTTTTATAAAACTAACAACAAAAAAACGTGTTTGAAAAAAGTTATGAAAAATAACTTTAAACTAAAAATTGAGTTAAAGACAGGAAGACACCTGTCATTAACGACTGCTATATTTATTACATAAGTAGCGATTTAACACCAATAACCCGACAATTTATTAGCTTATTACCTCTAATGGAGTATGAAAAATTACATACTTCGGGCTTGAAGTGGCCATGGGCGATTTATATCAGTGTCGTTGAAAACTGTAATAGCAAAACACGAAACCATGAAGGCTAACAAAAAAGAAGGAAAAAACTCAAATCATTCAATGAAACGTATTCTATGTGCACACTTGCTTTAGCTTTCGCTCTTCTGTACCCGAGCAATTGTAACATTATGAAGAGAGCTGTCGGTATCACTTTAATTATTGCGCTCAGTGGCGGCCGGCTATTTTGTCTATGACCGTTTTTTTTTTTTTTTTTTTTTTTTTTTTTTTTTTTTTTTTTTTTTTTTTTTTTTTTTTTTTTTTTTTTTTTTTTTTTTTTTTTTTTTTTTTTTTTTTTTTTTTTTTTTTTTTTTTTTTTTTTTTTTTTCTTTTGGTCAGGAGGAAATCGCCGGACTCCCACCCTCCACTGGGGATGGGGGGTGGGGCATGTCGGAGTCGAACCGACTAAAACCTCCTTTCGCTCAACAACCAACGTCCAAACCTCGCATGAGACAGAACTCATGAAGAGGCAAAGGGAGGAAAGTGAAGCGCTTAGTGCGGAGCACATCTCTCTCATCACCCTTGTCTATGACCTACACTTTTAAGTGTGTTTACGAGCTTAGTATTTTTAATTTCGCTAGGAACATCTCTAGCAATAATCTTTTTTTTTTGTTCTTCTTAAAAACTTCATAGGTTATTTTTAAAACTATGAAATATTGTGTAATATTGGTAAAAATATCGCGTCATTTTTTAAAGGGTAATAATGATCTAGGAGAAGATTACAAAATTGTTTATAAAGAATATAATAAAACTAGGTAAAATTGCAGAGAAGGTCTGATTGGGAGAACCCATTTTAACATCATGATTTCAAACGATTAATGGTGCATGAGATGAAGTTAAAATACTTTGAAGACATACAGAGTGTGGGACCACCTTTCCACTGCATGTTTGCATACAATTTCCTTCAGTGTGTGTGTACTTATACTCAATTACAGTGGATCTGATGGTTCGTTTTGCATAACTAGCATACATCTGTGCATGAAATTAAAATTGGTGGTGTACAAAGTTCAAAAGACCTTTGCAGAATCAAAATCTGTGTCTGAATTAAAACACCAACTGAACGACGTAATCAGAGATCATCTAGATGCCTTAAAGTTTCATAAACAGATTCAGATATTTTTTTATTGCCCTTGTAGGCGGCATACGGCCCGCCTGATGTTGAGTGGTTACCGTCGCCCATGGACTTCAGCAATACCAGGGGCAGAACCAAGCCGCTGCCTACCGTGTACGAGCCGTGGCTGTTTTTGATATATCTGTTGACTTTCCTTATTACTTCATTTAATTTGTATCTCATAAATCTGATGCAGAGTTTCGACGTGAAATTTGGTTCGCTCTGTGTATTTGGCACACTCCTAGTCTTCTTACCTTGCCACTATTCAAGTAACTTGACCAAGGTATATATATTTTTTTCATTTAAAACGTCTCAATCCATCATTCTAAGCCGTAGGCAACACTTAAATTTGTGCAGGTGTTTTAATTGATTGTTGTAATACGAACACAAGTTCATTGTGATCACCGACAAGGGTAACGCACCGTAAATCATTTGAGTTATCATAATAGATTAAATTAAGAACCATTTTAGGAAGCGGATATAGTTTTGCCTTGTAATATTTTAATATTTCATATGTACCAACATTTTTTTCTTTTTAGGTTGGCAATGAAATTCCATTTGATTTATAACAAACATTCATCTTGGGAAAAATGTTCGCTACCTCGAGTAACTAAGATATCGATAATCAGAAGATCTCAGAAAGCGTTGTACTACACCAGCAGCGGAGTCGTCATCTTCAGCATGAAACTGTTCATAACTTTTTGCAGATATTACATTCTTTTTTCACTTAAATTTCTAGTATCAAGGCATAAGTAATACCATTTAATGTTGCATACTGTCTCTAAGTTTACCGCGAAGCGGACTTGAGTTCCGGTTTGATAGGATATAATGCAAAGGCATTCTTCTTGCTTCGGCATCCATGTTAAATTTGATTGCTCTTATTTTTTATCATTAATTTAACCTGACCAAATAAAACGAAGCACATGGGGCTGTATTCGTAAAATTCGGAACGTCAGAAACAATAATATAATCATAATGAAAAACGCGAAATTCAATGATAAAAATAATTTCAATTATTTCTACGACTTGCAAAAGTCGAAGAGAATGTTACATATATTTTAATTGAAATATTATTACAAACAAAATTCGAAACCAGTTTATCCTAAATCAAATACTTTTTTTTTTTTCAAAAGTTAAATTTATAATTCAAATAGCTTAAAACACAGCTTAGACTTGGACTTTACATTCATGTTTAACGGCGATTACTTTGATCATAGTCAAAAAAGTAATAATAATTATGATAAATATAACATATGAACTATAAATAACACCGTTTAATAAATAATAAGCCCATCAAATTTATAAATTTACTTATAGGCCGTATAACGAGCCCAAACGTGTATGTTAGATATCGTTACCCTTAACATATTTATCTTCCAAATTAATTAAGCTTTCTGATTTTAAGGAAGTGTAACCGCTATTTAATCCAATTGCAACCTGATATATCCAGGCATTCAGGGTGCGATATTTTTTTTTTACTCAAATGGTTTCTTGAACCACCCGATGCTAAATAGGTTTTTATTTATTGCTTTGATAGGTGGACGGGCTCACGGTCCACCTGGTGTTAAATGGTTACCGGAGCCCATAGACATCTACAAAGTAAATGCCGCCACCCACCTTGAGAAATAAGCTCTAAGGTCTCAGTATAGTTACAACGGCTGCCCCACCCTTCAAACCGAAACGCATTACTACTTCACTGCAGAAATAGGCAGGGTGGTGGTAACTACCCGTGCGGACTCACAAGAGGTCCTACCATCAGTAATTACGCAAATTATAATTTTGCGGGTTTGATTTTTATTACACGATGTTATTCCTTCACCGTGGAAGTCAAAACGTGAACATTTGTTGAGTACGTATTTCATTACAAAAATTGGTACCCGCCTGCGGGATTCGAACACCGTTGCATCGCTAGATACGAATGCACCGGACGTCTTATCCCTTAGGCCACGACGACTTGTATTTTAAGTTAAGATTTATGTAAGTAATTCTGATGAAAATAACTACACTACACAACATCTGGTTTTTGCTTGTAATATAATATCGTAGGTGCAAAGGTTTGAAGGGTGATTTAAGTGACGTTTCGCTTAATAAGCGACATTTGTTTTTGTAAATAAAGCTCCGTTTTATTTGGTATTAATATCAAGAATTCGATGTTTTTAATTGAAATTCAATTAAGTTTACCCCATTCGAATTCCTGTCCCGCCGTTTCAATAACAGCGACTGGGCTCTGGCCCGGTCCGGGGTAGGGCGCCCGCTGTGAGCGGCAGGAGCTTTTAGTGAGGTTTAACTGCCACATACCCCACCCGCCGCGCGGATGGGGATCGGCGATTTCCTCCTGTGGAAAAAAAAACCCATTCGAATAGCTGAAGTTTTTTTGTTATGATATTTTTTCCACATCTTGAACTTTAAATGGATCTCCTGTAAAGTTGCATAAATATCGCTTAACCAACACCTTTCATCCCTCGATATAATTTTTGTATTCAAACAAACACACACAGTAGTCTATCTATATTATACATTTTATTAGTACTAAATTCATATAATATAATATAGATTCACAAATAAATGGAATTTCTCATAACAATATTAATAACAATTATTCCTTTTATCATTGAAAACATGGAAAATACCTATTTGAGATAAGGAAAATAATTATCAATATTTACATATGTAAAGTCTTGGATTTCATTGTATATTATTTGTTATCTAATATTTCATTAGGAATGTTTTCAGGTGTACAAACAAACAAGCAGCTACGTTCTAGAATGTTATAGAAACATTTTCACACATCGTATGAAATTAAAAGATAAATAATGGTTGAAAGGATTTGGATGAAATTTCGTAAAAAAAATATACGTTGGATTAATACATAATACATTAACCCCTCCTGGTTGAGCCTTTGCTCACCCACCTGTCCTGGTGAAACTGGAAAGGCCTTCGGGCCACCAGTAATCTTTCAATCATAAAAAAATATATATACATTTTTAGCGAAAGATTTGATGCAGGCAAGATCGGATATATCTGCCATAATAAATACGACAGTGTATTTGGTGGTTCGTGATTTTATTAACTGACGGATCTAGAAGTTCACTGTTAGACTATACATCAGAGAGTGATTGACATAAGCAATTACATGTTCTGAAAAAATATTTCTGAATTACAAATCGAACTCGCCAAAGTTTTGAGGTGGTCGTTACCTAAAGACTGGTATTAGACCAGGTGGTCACCCGTCAATATTATGAAGAAAAAGATATGTGGTGTCGTGGGACACCGGATAGGAACGAAGTTCCATATAAAAAATAAAAAATAAAGAATTACGAGAAAAAAATCGCGCGGTGAAATATCGCTGTGCGGAAAATAAGGCCTTATTCCACGGACTTTTTCTTACGGTTTTTACTATCACATTTTTTTCCGTTCGGTCGCGCAGCAAGATCCCTATCTCCTCCAAGCCTGCCGTAAGGAACTTCGTTCGTTTCAATAAACTTTGTCTGTGACATTTATATATTAACAAAGTAACATATTAATTTATTAATGTAGTTGTGTTAATTTTTTTTTTTTTTTTTTTTTTTTTTTTTTTTT
>NW_021011598.1:0-112801 GCF_003987935.1 Bombyx mandarina
TTAATTAAAAAAAATTATAATTATCAAAATAATAAAGATTAAAAAAATTTTTTTGCTTAACTTTATTAAGTACTTAAATGATAAGAGCTCCACGAAGGGAAAAATTTATAGATGAATTATTGTAACTTTTATACCGTAATTTATAAAAACAGAGATTGGAAAAAAGTTAGTTAATTAACAATGGTGTAAATTTTTGAAAAATCGATGTAAAATTTTTTTTTCACCGAGGTTTTTTTCCTTCAAGTGTTTAGATTACACCATAATTTATTCAAATTTTTAAATTGTTATTTAATACTATAAAAAAATTATTTTCGGTGATATACCGGCTTTTTAGACTGCGCGCCTATGCCGTAGCGACCTCGCGGAGCGCTATTTTCAGCGTTATTTTTTTTTTATAAATAATAGAGATAGAATTCCGGGAGTTGGGACTTTTTTATTGGAAATTTCCTCCTCTTTCAGGATCTTTTTTCAAAATTCCTTAAATATCATTATTTTAGAAATTATTAAGGAAAAACCAAATTCCTTTTTTTTTAAATCTTATTTTGTTTATAACAATCGCAATTTTTTATGCGCTAATAAGCCCTTAAAAAACATTTTTGTAGACATCATTCCACATCCAATGAGCTATCGTACATATTTTTAGGAGCTTTATGTCTATTTAACACGTTTTTGAACTTGTTGACTAGACTAAACTACCAAACTTTTGTTTTGCCAAACAAATTAGAATTTTGTGTTTTTTGTTTAGGGTTTCAAAAGACAGCCGTTTTGGGATATTTGTTAAGACATTTTTATTAGCTTGGCGTGTATGTATGTTTGTTTGTATGTAACGGAATATTTTAAAGTCATTTTTACCGACTTCAAATCGCTCTATCATCTTGAAAATTTACACACGCTTCCGTTGAAAATACGATAATATTATAACTTCGTTCTAATGTCCTGACTAGTTTTAACAAGCTAAAAATAAAGTTTAATTAACTATTTTTCTTTTCTAATTTTCAAACTACATATATCATAATCCTTAGTCAATTATGTCGTTACGTTTTTTCTAAGAACATTAAATGGCATATTCTGTTACTTATATTGCGACAAGTATAGGAAAAATGATCAGTAATCAGTAACAGTAATTACCCTGGCACGCAACTTTGTTCTGAAGCTAAACTAAACATCGACCAAATCGTTATTTAATTGCCTTTTAAGTAAAAGAAAAAAAGTGGAATCCGATTTGAGAAATATAAGAATAGGTTTTAGAAATGATAATGTTTAAAAGTGTTTTTTTTATGACAATAAATTTTTGGTTATATATGTCTACTAAAGCCACTTAGTTATTTTATTGTTTAGATGGGTGGATGAGCTCTGGCCCACCCGGTGCTAAGTGGTTACCGGCGCCCATAGACATCAACAACGTTAACGCCGCAGCGCCGCCACTTACCTTGAGACGTCAGTTCTAAATATCACTTTTACAGTAGGTACAATTGCTGCCTAACCTTTCAAACCGAAACGCATTATAGCTTCGCGGCAGAAATAAGCGGGGTGGTGGTGGTACCTACCCATTTGGACTCATAAGATGCCGTGCTCCGGTTGTTAGTTGTTTGTTTCATAAGTATTTTTAATGACGTCTTTTATAAGAGTACGGTTTGAACAAAACAAATAAATACTTTCGAATATTTAATATCGAGTTAAATATTTTGTAGATATGCCATAATTGAAGTTTGTTAGTGTTGTTTTTGTAGAAAAACAAGCGTACGATCTACTTGATTGGCCATACAACCTACGGAACCCTTCATTAGGCGAAATCGGGTGCACTTATTTGGCTTTAATATTTGCGGGTGCACTTATTTGGCTTTAATATTTGCGAATAAGTCAAACCATCATTTTAAATTACCTAAGCAATGCAGTAATGACCATAGAAATTTAACATTTTGTCTGTTGATTAACAATGTTCCGATATGTTTTTAATGCCTCCTAGGTGCGTCGTGTTCTTCAGTGCTGAAGGTCGTGACCTTTACGGAGCACTTTTGGAGGACCATGGACTAGGACTATGTTTCTCCATTCCTTCCTGCCCTCCGCGCAGTGAATAGCCACATTGATGCTGGAGTCCAAAGTCGTCTTAATCTGATGGGATCAGCGCATGGGCCCCACGTCCCCTAGGCCTCTTTCCTTTCACTTTGCCGGTGATAAGTAGTCTTTCGAGATTTTCACCCTTTTTCCTGGCAATGTGACCGAAAAACTCTAAATTCCTACGTAGACAAGTGGTAGAGAGTCCTGTGGAGACGCTTCTTCCAGGATTGATGCATTGGTTCGATGTGCCGCTCAAGAAAAACGCAGTATGTTCCTCCAGCACCAAATCTCAAGCACGTCGACCCGACTTCGATCATCCTTCTTTAGAGTCCATGTCTCCGCCCCATATAAGAAGATAGAAAACGCAAGACTTGTTGCAAGTTTACGCTTGGTTTTTATATGGAGATGTTTCTATTGGACCAGATGCTATCAAGCTGAGACATGGCACTTTTGGTTATCTCGATGAATCTTTGTATCTCAGGCTCACACGATCCAGTATTCGCAATCATGGAGCCCAGGTATATGAATCTTTCCGTTGTTTCAAGATGCAGTGACTCCGTGTGCTCCAGTTTGTTCATAGATCCCCTATTACCATCACTTTTGTTTTGATTTTAATGCATGTAGTTGTAATTAACTACATATTATTTATTACTAAATTTTGTTTTATGATACTGGATTTAGTGTGCGCAGAAAATTTTCAAATAAAATATTCAGCTCAAAATATTACCTGTTCTTTTCTAGTCGGTACTAGTAAAATCGAGAGTTTTACAATGAATTCCAGTTTATTCACATTGCGTGCATGCTTGGACAAATATAGGCGCGTTGTACATCGTATTTTATTGTACGTTTGCAGCGATACTTTGTTTCGCAGCGAGATTTTTAAGGCAAAAAATAAAACAAGAAGCCATCACGACACGTTTTAAAAATAGTGATCAGGTTTCAACGGTGTAGCCGTGCTCGCAACGAATTTCACTAGACACAAGTCACGACTTCTCTCAGCTTCTGTTTGGAGTGTTTTAATTTTTTGTGACATCTGGCGGAAGGCAAGCGTCACGATACAGCTATTAAATCCGGTAGTCTATTATTGCGTCAAGTTGAATAACATTTTAGTTACGCCTACCTGTATATCACGGACACGGACATTGATTTTTCGACTTGTAATGTTTGCGGAGCTGACAGATAACAAAACAAAGGGAGCGGAAGATAAGTTGAAACTTTTCTTAATGTTTTCTAAACTGCTTAAGTTAATGCTTGCATTTGAATAAAGCGTTCTTCTGGTGCTAAGCGTTCGAATCCTTGATGTTTTAAATGTAATGAGGAACATAATAACACTGGTAACGTTCAAATATCATTCGTACCGCGAATTATGCGGCGTTCTTTTGAAAGTGGCACGAACAAGGTCAAAAGTGCAAGACAGCTGTGTCAAACTAGATATCCGTTCTAATACGTCTCTGAGCCTCAGTTATTTTTGCAACAGGCAATAATAATTGTTATTGTATGTGATTAGTAATGATTTATCGTCCTGTATTAGTAAACTTATCGGTGACCGCTACGTTGTGGCTATTTATATATAAACGACCGCGTCGATCGATCGCGCAAATCGATGCAAGCTGCAGTTTTGAATATGCACTGCAATGCCATGCCGACATTATTTGCTAATATCTCTGTTCTATTGACGATGAGTGCTAGAAAGTTAAAAAAAGTGACAGACCTATGACTTATTCTTAGAACGTGACTGAAGTTCTGGCTATAAGTTATCATTTGGACACTAATACAATTAGGTGTCTGCGCAACACGTAAAATGCTGTAAGCGATCTATCATGAACCGTGAAGTATTTCATTAACAGGCTAGACTGTAACATTCAGATTACCTTTTGCAGCGTGTCCGTTGCTGTAATACATGTCAATGGAAAGTTCATAAAATCTAGGACATTCTTATAATGACCTAAAACAATAATAAGAACCATGTTATGAAACTTGTCCTTATTTGATAAGAAAACCAATTTAAATTCTTTTTTAGTTCCGTTTTCAGTTCTCCTCTGTCGTAATTACGAAAGCTGCAAAGTATTCAAATCGTAATACATATATGATAATATTAAAAAGCATGAGACCAATCCGTATAAGGGTTTTTTACTTTAAACTTTTTAATTAAAAAATATCATTTAGTGCCTATTGCTGTTTTTATCGCTGTCAATTTTTGTCCATTTTTTTATTTTACTTAAATATGTTCATTTGCATTCACTTTGAGAAATTTTAAATGTTTGTATTTCCACTAGTTTTGTAGATGAGCGCGTAGACATTCCATACTATTGCTAAAAGCGTGTCCAGCTACCGTGAATGGGCAATGATCGAAATTTATGTTAATAAAAAACGTAACGTAAAAATGTAGTGTAGGCGTAAAAATGATTACAAAACGCGAGTTCACTTTCCCTATTTATTTACTTCTATTTGCTTGTTCTAAAAAGTATAGCTTCCAGACTTGTTCGCGAAAACTCAATAGTAGAAATGTCGCCGTTCGTATGTAATGTAGAAAATCTATATTTGCATTGGGACTACTTATGGACTGGCTCGAGTCATACCTAATTGGTAGTTGGAAAGAGCATTGATTTCTTATTGCTATAAGCTATGGGCATTAGCGAGGAGTTCGCTTGTCACCGGTTTAGTATTTACAAACGGCTCGGCATGGGTCGTCGACCGATGCATCGACAAAGATGTCGCGTGAGCCATTACGACGAATGCTTATCGCAACTTATTAATAGCTATAATAACCGCCATCATGTAATTCAATGAAACAACGTTATATTTTAATTTTTTTAACAGTATACCGATCACGTAATTTCATAATTGGCCTGATCGTTTCGTTTAAAGCTTCTGAGATTATATCTATTAATTTGAAGAGCTCCAAGTTAACTTGTTCAAAGAGCTACCGGCTAATACAGTAAAATGTTAAAGGTAAAAGACAAATATATCAAGGTCTATAAAAGGTTATATCAACCAAAAACGTACTTAAAAAAACCGGATTTTGGAATGTACCAATATCTCTGTTATAATTGAAACATATCAATAAAATTGTTTTGTAAATTTGAAATATTTGACGTGCCTAATATACATACGGTGTATATATATATAAAGTAAAAACAACACCCATGTAATTTAATGTTGTTTTAGGTGTTCATTTATGTTCGCGTAATGTGATGTGTAAATTTGATTTAATCAATACCTTCTTGTTCAAATTTTTCTCGTTTCTTTTGTAGAAAATGAACTTGTGAAATAAGTAATGGTGAAAATAAACTATAATTTGTATATAATCTCGTTTAATAGTGCAATTAACCTGAGCTACCGTGACTGTCGATTGTGACATCAAAACGCTGCGACTGAGCAACTTTGTAGACATTTCCGATGTTTTTATAGATAAGCAAATGGTTTTGTGTGACATGCCCCAACCTCATCGTCCTACAACAAGACCGATAGTTGATTTTGGGAAAGGTAACCTTAAAATATGTCCAATACACCCCTCAATTTTCGTGAACAAATCCTAAAGAAAAATATATAAAAATAATATTAAAAAAAACTGCATATCTACGCTATAACAAGTTATGTCGTTTTTGATAGCATAGAGGTAATTGCTATCTATGAATTAATGCTGATATAATTATTACCTTACCACTAAAATGGGAAATGGCTGTAAACTTTGTTGCTGAAATACTTAATTCAAACTTACTTATTTCATGTTGTATTTCATATTGTATTTGGACTGTCTGTCTTTTAACGAACAAAAACATCCGCGGTTATACTACCTAAAAGGTAAAGCAGTTTGTTTTTGACGAAGAAAATGGGTCGTTGCTAAAAGTGATGGCATGTACGAGTAGAAGCACGTAACTGCACAGTTGCTTCACACTGGCTGCGCTTGCGTCAGTTGCACGCGGTGTAGGCGCTTCGCGGGGTGTTTTCCGTACGACCTGGCGACCTTCACGACTATTCGAGACCAGCACGAGTATCTCCACCGAAACACTCCGTAATTGACGAATCACTAGGTTATGTCACCATTCAAATTGAAGACGTAACTTGGTATCTAGCAATTATCGAGCTAGACTACCGAGAGCTCATTCGTTACAGAGTCAAAGAGACTGAGCAATTCGATTCAACGACAGTGCGGTTTCTGACACTCAAAAAGTGCATATTTCGAACGATCATCGATTACGCGCATGACGCGTATTAAGAAATCCGTCACCTATTGCACCAGTCGAAGTCGACATTATCATAGAGCCAACGCAGATCCGTCAAATAATTTATGATTACAAAAAGTGAAGGCCGGGATGAGTCAAAGTCATAAGACATTAGAGAGCCTCCGCGAGGCCGTGGTAGCGTGTTGACCGCATGCTAAACATCTGTCGAAACACCTCGTTATCCAATATTCCTGACAGTACACATATTGCACTACTGGACACGAGAAGGTTGTTTTCATGCTAACACAAATTTATTAAAATACATTGTGTTTTTAAAGATCCGTGAAATATTGAACAACAGCAACACGTCATAGTGTGTTTGTTTAGAATTTGTTACTGTAGACGATGGAATTCTTTTGTTGCAAACATAAATTCAGTGAAGAAATAGCGAGAGCCTGCTCCTATTTTGTTATCGATATGACAATGCTATCAAGGTTGTTTATTTTTCATTTAAGATTTTTAGGCTTTCTGCACTTATTGGGGACGATGGAAAGTGTGCAGTGGACCGAAGCGCGCGGGTGATCGCGATATTATTTGCGCCACAGCTTAAAGGTCGTGAATTCTATACGATTTTCAATATTAACTAAGCCTACATACATGAAGCTTAGTTAAATAAGAAAGAACTTAAATCAATTTTTTTAGCTATATGCATCGTGTTCCTCAGTGCTGAGGGTCGTGATCTTTACGAAGCACTTTTATTTGGATTATGTTCCTCCAATACCTATTCTCCCTAAGTTAATTATTGGCATTAGAAATCAAAAAATTTTTTTTTTTTTAAATTAATATTTTTGACCTAGATCTTATCTTTATCTTCTGTATGTTGAATGAATCGACATTTGTACTGATGAATTGTACTATATAGTATCAAATAGACAAAAAATGGGTTTAGTTCTGTATGTTGACAATGCAATTTTTTTAGGACAAGTTCCGAAATGTTTTAGCATGATTTTTTGTTATGCTTGAGGTTTAGGAATAGCAATACTAATAGCACGGAAACTTTGTTGAAGATCAGTTCCAACTATTAAATACATAATTGTACTATCAAATTTCAATAATACTAATAAAATACAATAATAGTAAATTGAAAACTATCTAATAATTTCCAAGACTTTTTATAAGCTCGTGGTATGTAAAAGCTTAAGATTTTATTGATATCGAATTTAATGTTAAATGCTTTCATTATTACTTATTATTATATCTTTATTTACGACTTTCATATCAACATCCGTTTACATTGAGCGATTTCAAAAAATACTCTATTCGTTTTTTCAAGCCTGAACACAGTAATAGAGACCGTATAATTAATTATATAAAATATCAAACAACGTCTGTTACATAAAGATTTAAGGCATTAAATTTTATGATGCAATTAAATCTGTGAATGTTTTATCAAAGTCAAATGTACTTCACATTATTGGTGATTGTTTAGATGAGGAAGAATGAGAAGATATGATTTTATTGAATTGAATGATAAGCAATTATTTATGAAAGATAGATAATGCGCGGTCTAGCGCATCCGGGTGGTAGGGCGTATCCTAACTATACGCTCGGGTGGGTACCACCATCTTCCCCATTTCTGCTGCGAATCAGTCATACGATTTGGTTTCAAGGGTGAGTAAACCGTTGTAAAGTAATTTGATAGGATTGCGATTTTCATCTCATGTCTGTATCAAGATGTATGTTGATGCTTATGGTCTCCGATAATCACTTATCACCAGCTGTTACAGCAATAGCAATAAATGAAAGTATACTTAATTAAATTGTTATCTATATTTTTTTACTTAATTGCTCATGGATTTATATTCATCTGCGTTAAGATAATTGCCTATGAAGTAGATTCCACTAGCTAGGTCGCCAATGAGGAACTATCCGAGGTAAGACAATGTATAAAATAATACGATCATTAAAGTTGTATCTCGAGCATTGCGAGCATGTCTATATAAAATCTCATTAAATATTAATGAAGGAAAACTAATTCTAAAAGCGGAGCAGTAGTTAAATGTAGTTTTATCCCATGCATTGCAAATAACCTGGGCCAAGGGAAAGCAAAATATCGATGTGCGTTCTAGTAATTCGTGATTTAAATATTGAACGAATAATTACGTGCTGAACTTTCAATATGTTATATTTCTAAAGGATTTGTATTTTCCGCGTGCCGTCTGTCGGATCCGATTGAAATTCATTCTGAGTACATCCCGCATTCGTAGTTTCTTAGCGCTAGCTTTTTATATCAATCGATTTTAAACTATCACAATCTATTAGAAACGTGTTTGATCTGGTTATTCCACTTCGGAACGTGACGTAATAATCATCCCGTAATACTAAAGCATAACAAGTAGCACGTTATAATATATATTCATCACGTTATGACGGTAAGTCACGAGAGATTGATAAATTAGGAAACGAGAAAGTTGTTGTTGCATCTATGTATGTACATTATGAAGCGGAGTCGGCGTAATTGCATTAGATATCGGGTAACTAGCACGTGTGTACGATATATGAGTCGACTATTATCAAAGCCGGCAATCTGACTTTTGGACAATTATTGGTAAATCAGAAAAACGAATTATTGACTTTGTATTCCATTGGCAGTCACAAAACTCTTCGGAACGACATCTTAGATAAATAACAGGTTAAGTATTATACTTTATTTAATGCAGGTTTTGAACCGTATTCTTTGAAGGAGACGATTATATTCAAATCAATCTGTATTGACATATCAATAAAATTTTTTTTGTCCAAATGCACAGATTGCCACCTTTGATAATAGACGACTCGTATGTACATTATGAAGTAATTGCATTAGATATCGGGTAACTAGCACGTGTGTACGATATATCTGGAACCAGTTCTGAGTTTAAGTTGATTGAGTCTCTCATCGAGTGGCCGGGTGACCACACATAGGCTGTAACAGACGGAAAACGCGGACCGCTTTCGTCACCTCATTAGTAAACTAACAGAATGTCGATATTACCGTTACACGTAGTTATACTTTGTTGCAGACATAATTGCTATTTTCTATCCAAATTTATTTCGTGCAATTATATTATATATAATTTATCGAAGTGAACGTTGATTTTCGATGACTGAATTGTTGTAAATAAACGCGTTCACTAGTTTTGAAATTTACTGTCGAAAATATTACGAGATTCCGAAATTAATTTAAAGCTTAAGGGCATGTGGGTTTTTTTATAGCTCTAAAATCAAAGATAGTTCTTACTTACGTTCGATTGAGCGTATAATCCAGTATTTGGTTCAGGTGCAACTATTGTTTAACATTACAAAGTTTCATTCCCTTATCGAGCTTAAGCGATGCTTTAAAAATTAATCACGTAGTTAACTTAACACAAAAACTCCCGATTATATTTCGATGGAAATGTCCCCCTAAGTCAGATCACGCAATTCAAAGTTATTGGGTTTTTTTTGCCGACCGTTTCGACGTACGAAAAAAAAGTAAAGAACGATACGTAGCGACACGCGGCAGCGGTTGGCGAAACAAACGTACGCAGCGCGCAGGCGCCGCCAAGGTATTGTTAAAAGTTACTTTTACTTGCGAGACTCGTGGCTTTGCGCCCGCGTCTCTAGCCGCCCGGGAGACCTTGCGATCGTCGCGTCGCCAACTTGTTGCTTATGCGATCGCGAAAGAGAAAAACACAGTTCTCCCAGCTTGTTCTAAAGTATATAACAATGTGAAGAATTTGTTTTTGTGGCATTCCACGGACTTACCACAGTGTATCGAAATCGGTTTATTTAAGGATAAAGGCTGGTCGTAACAATAATTTTATACGAAATATTATCTCTGCCTGATAACAACCAGTTTTATTTGCATATTGTGACCAATGTCACTCAGCGTATGTAAAGTTGTTATATGGAGCGAATAATCGAGCCTCGATCTAAAAGGTGTTACTAAGCTAAGCTAATAATTTTGCAAAATCATAACATATAATTTTTTATAATATGACAGACGTCCTCATGTCACACCTGCCCGATATTAATTCGTCATTGAAGCTCAAAGATACTACTGCGGATGCGAAGACACTCATTTTGAAACACGAGGTTGAATTGCCTTTTTACCTTTTTGATTGCTTTTGAAAGCAGACGGTAATACGGGCCACTTATTGATTTGCAGACGCAGTCGATTTTGGACCTAAACAGAACCAGGGGCACTCCCAAGTTTACCAAGACTTTATTTAAGGCTCGTTTGAAAAAGAAAGCGTCACGGTGTTTAGGTAACGTCGTGGGTGGTAGCAAAAACAAAGTAAAAACCGCTGTCCTGATGTCGATACGCGAACGCTTTAATTTTTCGTGGCCAAATTATATAAAATGCTGATACCTGCACGTGTTCGAGGGTTGCTGATTACCATCACAATCGAAATAAAGTTAAAATTAGTTTAAGCATTGATAGATGATTTGTATATTCTTCCTCTACACCGAAAAACATAGCAATCGTTAGAAATATTAAGTACAATAATTATGGCAATATAAGTATTTTGTTATCCATTTAGAACAAACATACATATTACGTGTGATTTTTAAATGATTTTCCTGGCTCTATACTTTTTTAAAAAAATCAGTTATGCATATTTACACTTAAACTTTTATTCATCGAATTCCCGTAACTTATTGACAAGATTATCGAACAGTGATCGAGATAACTGAGCTTTTGAGCTTGTACAGTCTTAGTGAAGTTGGAAAGGCCTCCGAGCCACTACATCCGCTTTAAGAAAAAAGGAACCAGAGTTGTCAACTTGAATGAATATCTTTTGAAAAAAAAGCAAATACAAAATTCGAATACAAGATTTATGTCTGCGCATTTAAGTACAACTAGACGATGACCGAGCTATGCTCGGTTTTTTTTAATAACGCCATCTTGTTGTGTCTTTAAAGCGGTTAGTTGCCCTCAATTAAGAAAAATAGTATTATTATTCGCCAATAGATGTCGGGAAGAGTTGATTATAGAAAACACGAATAAACAATATTTTCTGAAAATAAATCGTAGCTAGATCGATTTATCGCCCCCGAAATCCCCTGTATACTAAATTTTATGAAAATCGTTGGAGCCGTTTCCGAGATTCAGATTATATATATATTAATATACAGGAATTGCTCGTTTAAAGGTATAAGATTCTTTGCAATTTTTGAATCGCTTCTTAACACCGTAATTCTTATGATAAATGCTGGTGGTAGCATGTTGCAAGTTTGCACGGGTGGGTGCCACCATCTTGGCAACTCTATCGCGAAGCAATCATGCGTTCCAGTTTGAAGGATAGGAAAGTCGTTGTCCCAATGCAATTGATATTTCAATATGATATTTCAAATTGGACATCGGCAACTACTTTAAGGTGTCTGGAGGTTTTGAACCCTTTACTTCGGTTGGGTTATGAGCAGATCAGTTCATATTAGCTTGTAAATCATTTGATTAAGTTATTAATGATATTGATTTCTGACAAGCTTACAATGACAAGTTAAATTTATTGCAAAGTTACAAATAGAAAAGTTACTTGAATTAAATCGCGGGTACCCGTTCGTTTTATTTTTATACATAATTGTTACTAACTTTTGTTGAAATTAGTTTCATAACGACACGATAAGAATAGACCTCAATTATATATTAGGGAATTGTAGGTTATTGATATACGACGGGTCCTACGTAGACTAATGCAAGTGCAAAAACGCAACTTTACAGGAGAGCGTTTTAAAAGTTTAGAAATAAGCTTCACTTGTATTTACCTATATGGTTTTCCTTAAAGTGTTTTAACACGAAAACTAGTGTAAGTGACCACTTGTACCAGTTTACAGTGTTTTAGGTTTTGTGAAAATTAAGGAAAATAGAAAAATATTACAAAATCTAACATGTTTTATTTTTGTGAATATTGGTGAGCTACTGAAGCTTATTATTGACTTTTATCAAATAGAAACAAAGACTAGAATATTTTTATCCATTAAACACAAACAAAAACATTTTGCAGTTGTACTAGTGTCGTATGTGCCCTCGGTAACGTCGGTGCTTGGGTGCAACTGGTGCGAGGATCACTATTGTACTGCCTACACTGGTGCAAAGCACTTACACCAGCGTTGACATTCGTTTGGCTTAAAACAGCGTCACTTGCACCAGGTTACAAGTTTGTATCTTCGAAGTTTATTAATATTTTTTTTGTTTCAGGATATGAAAATATAAAGTTATTAGAGCAGTTCATGCAAAAAATCGATTTTCATCATTTTGTCGGTTGCATTAGTCTACGTAGGACCCGTCGAATATTAGATGACATTTTTGTCAACTAACGAGGTTCATCAAATTGCTAAATGAACGCATTTAGCGGTGAAATGCTAAATCTGTGTTGCAAGCACCGCTCAAGGGTCTGCATAAATCGCATTATCTCTATTGATGGAGCAGTAGGTCTCAATCGTGTCCGCTGTGACCTCGCACATAACCGAATAGTCTGATTTAGCGATACGCCTTCATTGATTAGGAAACATATTAGATATATAGTTGATTTGTTTTACACTAGCTGCTGGAGCGCGACCAGTGTGTGCCGTATTATAAAGGCGACCTCGAAGGAAATGCCTTTCAAAAAATTCAATATCACAGAGCTACGGTTTTGAATTCCATCGTGACCGAAATGTCAGCAGTTCGCCGAGTATCCCTCACTCTATATGTAATTAAAATACCACAGAAAAATGGTGAAGGGCAAGGCCAACGTTATAAGTAATTTACATGGAATATAGTATAGTAGGTAGTTACACACACACACATAAACGGCATTGTAAGATTGAAATATATATATAATTCATATTACTATCATGGCATAAACGTCCATTCCCTTGGCTTCCCTTATGCCGGATCTCTGTCTAGAGATTCTTAGCATCTTTTGCCACGCTGTTACCTTGGCCGCTACCGTAACCAGGAATATTGGAATTGTCAGGAACTGGGGGCTGATTTATATTTGTATCAGCCATAGTTTAGGTAATCATAATAGCTTCGCATGTGAGCTGGCAGTCTCAGTGTACTGGTATTCTGAGTACGGATTGCCTATTCTCTGCAGATTCCACACACAGCCAACACACTGCGAAACATTCATAATGTTACATACAAATACAAAATAATATGTGTGTAGTTTATGAAGAGCAGGAAAAAAATAATATAAAATAAATACGTTCATTTCTCAGTCCTGGTTGCTATCGGATAGTATATGCAACTACTTCCTGATATGCACAAATAAGTTTTTATAAGCACTGTGTCAATATTTTTCCTGATTGTCAATTATAATTACCAGTTGACCAGTTGAAAAAATAATATTATTATATTCATACTTTCAAATATTTTAAACGGTCGCTTATCAAAGTAGAATTTATCTATGATTAACCAAAAAACGGTACATTATCTCAAATCTTAGACAGGTAAAGTAGTTTTGTAAACTTAAAGTTGACTCATTTTTAAGTTTATGAAAGTACTTTACGTGTCTAAGATTTGAAATAATGTGCCTTTTTTGGTCAATCATAGATATTTTATCATCGAAATACTAATGATATACCTAGACGTATCTTTAACACTAGTGAGGGTACTGAATGCTATGAGTATTTTCTGGTCTTTACGTAATTAATACATGAAGCACTCGCATTTTAATACTTTAACTAAAATTAGCTGAAAACAGTGGATTGTCAAAGATGAGCATATGTGATATAAACTCTTACTATAATTAATTAAGTAAACAGTAATTTATCTTCAACAAAATGAACCTTAATTGTGTATCTTAACTATGTCTTTGTTCAAGAGTGCATATTAGATACACACTCGTAATTATTGGATGCGGCGTCTATATTATCCATAGATTTTTTTGTCAATTCCTTATGCCAACGATATGTACACGCTTTGCTATCGAAAAAATTATACGAGTATTAATTGATCGTAAGTAACTTAGCTGCTATAATGCGTACCATTTCAATTCCTAATCTTAATCTTTCATAAATATATTTTATTTTCGGGGTCTTGATAAACTCCTCATTGTTTGAAATATATTTCCGGAATAACACAGAAGTAAACCCCGGTTCAGGGTGCTTGAATGAACGTGAATTTTTTTAAATGTAATTAAAAAATAACAATACATATTATTATGTTTATACGATACTAAGATCATTCGTTTTAATATTCATAGTTACCCCATTAAAATGCAGTATCACTATATGTCTACCATTTCTATGTTAACATGATTTTTAACATTACAAATATGTAACATTCATCAAAAACGCATTATCGTCATTATATTGAAACATACATTTACATTTGTCATACAATAAATAATTGGCATGTCAAATTCACTCATGGTCGTCACGAAAATCGAAATAATGATCTGCTCATTATAAGATATCATTAGTCGCGTTAACTAAGAATGTGAAGATTAGCTATAGCGTGTTGCAAAACATTTGATATTCAATTACAATAATAGCATTAATTCAGAGGGTCTTAATGTTAATAACCTGTCCGTCATTGATCAGAATATACAAAGCGCTACCGGTCTCCGTGTGTCATTTGCTATCTTGCGTATATTCGCCCATTGATTTTAATATTTTTTCTGATTGCTAATCTGGAGGAGGGTTGATTAGCTAAGCGCCTATTACTTACTGCCTCTAAATAATACTGCCTTCCAGTTTTTATGAGTTCCAATTCAATAGGTGAAATGAGACACAGCTTGAGAGTTCAGTTACATGCTTTCATAATAGAAAAAAACATGCATAGCTGAAAGGTCTTGCAATAATAAAATAATGTTAAGATGCAACTCCGCATCGAATGTCAACAGTTACTTTAGGTACGCTGTATTGAGCTTTTACTGGACTGATATTTTGATGAAATATTTTGTCTGTGTTTGAATTTACAATATATGTACATAGACGAGTTAAATGATCAGGGACCTGATAGCTGGCCTGATAGGAGGATAATATAGAAATTCTGAATTCAAATATAGAAATTCTTTAAGTAGAAATTTATCAATTTTTTTTCAAGATTCTTCGTCCCAAGAGCTGTGTTAGGAAGTGCGTTGTCTGTGAGTCAGTCAGACCATATTTTAAATATACGAAGGTTTTCTTGTGACAGGCGTATGTCTGATGTGCAAATTTTTGCTAGAAGACGGTTAAGATATGTTTAGTTGATCTAGAGTTTCAATCATAGAATTTAACCAAATTAATTAAACAACGAACGAGTTTTGGTACAATGTATATTTGAATGTGTGTATGTACGTACAATTACAGAATAATATTATACTATATATGTTTGAATTTGAGAGCTCCCAGTTAGACTTGTATAGGACTTTTGTTTTGGTAACATTTTGTTCATAGCTATGATTAATATTGATAAAATATTTTCCATTATAGCATTGCATAAAAATGTTTACGACAAATTTAAAAATGTACCCGTAGTGTTGTAGTATGAAAGACAGTAGGTGTTGTTACGAGACTGTGCCCAAGTTTTACTCCCGGTAAGCTAGTTTTTTAGTAATAGTTTATCTGGCACTGGCTTCTATAATAGTAAAGTTGATTTCGTGTCTCAAGCAGCTAGTATTTAAATGAGTTATCAATTGGCCCCAGTGGTTACCGTCGTCCATAGACTTCAGAGATGCCAGTGGCAGAGCCAAGCCGCTGCCTACCAAGCCTGTGATTTTGCAAAAATGTCGGTTAAACCAAAGTCCTCTCGATATGTTTTATTGATCAGAGAATTAGAATGAAGAAAATTAAACACGAAATCAGGTCTTATTTGCTTATTAGTTTATGTCAGTATTAAATTACTTTATTTTATATAAATTGTTATTGAAGATATTTAAACTNGATGCCAGTGGCAGAGCCAAGCCGCTGCCTACCAAGCCTGTGATTTTGCAAAAATGTCGGTTAAACCAAAGTCCTCTCGATATGTTTTATTGATCAGAGAATTAGAATGAAGAAAATTAAACACGAAATCAGGTCTTATTTGCTTATTAGTTTATGTCAGTATTAAATTACTTTATTTTATATAAATTGTTATTGAAGATATTTAAACTTGAGGTTTGGAGTAAATTTTAGAGCGCTTGAAATTTTACATAATTTTATTGAATTAAAAAAATAGATGAGAAATATTTTATGTGGTTATTTTATTCTAAATCAAGTTGGCCTTTTAAATTAAAGTATGTGTGTAATTTGCTAACAACCGGAATGCCAACACGAAGTATTCCAAGGTCGCGCCAATAACGATTTTATGATAGAAGTTTCATCAAATTCTGTCTGTTCAGTTGCTTTGTAATTTATTACATACCAACTAGAATTGTAAAATTAGCTGCCACGTAGTGAAATGAAAGTCTTAAAGTATTATGACCATGCCGTAAAAAAATATATATTTTTAAAAACAATAACAAGAAATATTGAACATAATCACATACTTAGATCGATAACCTTGGTTTTCAAAACTATGTATTTAAAGATTATTAAGTCATCCTTAATACGTGATGTGTGATGTATAAAATGATACATAATCCAATTTTGCTATGTTAATTTGAAAACTTGAATCGTGTCGCAAGATTCATTCTCGTAATAAAGATGACCATTTTAATTCTAACAAAATAGATCATCATCTCTGTTACAAAACACCGCCAATGGCAAGGCTTTATGAAGATTTTGAGGCTACTTGGTGGATTGTTTTACTAATAAACTATCTATGATTTATATGTTAATACGAATAATTTTAATGGTTACACATTCAGCATGGAACATATTTACTTCGCTTTGTGAAGCTTGGTAATAAACATAAAGCAAATGGTTTTTTTTTTTTTTGGTCAGGAGGAAATCGCCGGACTTCCGCCCTTTTCTGGGGATACTGGGCGGGGTATGTCAGAGTCGAACTGACTAAAACCTCCTGTCGCTCAACAACCAACGTCCAAACCTCGCATGAGACAGAACTCATGACAAGGCAAAGGGGGGAAAGTAAAGCGTTTAGTGCGGAGCACATCTCTCCCATCACCCTCCCCCTCGGGACGCCGGACTGGCGGTCGTCGGCGCCACGACCACCAGCCCTCTCGGTCGGCAGACTGTCCGAAGCCCGCCTACATGGCGCCGGTTAGAGTGGGTTACCCTACGGAATACCCCGCTGGGCCAGAACCAGCGTGGGTCGAGGATAGCCGGCCTTCCATCACCCGGATGCTCTTGCGTAAAACGCGTGCAGAGCAGCTTGCACGTCGTCTTCTTAGTCCCCCCTCGCCGGTCCCCAGACCGACATGTGAGGGGGACCCGAAACACTTAGAGAAAGCAAAAAGGTAGGCCTCTTGCCTATCTTTTGAAGAAGCTACTAAATCTCCAACATAACTACATATTTCTTTTAAATCTTTATTTCATTAACATCAAAGTAATTGATAATAAAAATATAATTCTCGGTAATGATTATGAAATGAATTCGATTCGTATTATTAATGTCATGGTTTATTCTATAGAGTCAAATAATCGTGGATTGCATGAAGTTATTTTAATTCTAATTTTATATACGTTGTTTCGTTATGGGAATGCTTAAAGATCACGTAATGTAGCTTTTATGGGTTTTCTTGAATTTGAATTAGTAATTATGGTGTTCGGATAGGTGTAATCAATGGCTCTTCTTGTGATTTATTATGCAGTGAATTAATTTGAAAATGTTTAATTGCTATTGCTGCACACTTGTTTGATACATTGTAATACAATATAAATAGTTCAAATGTTGCAAAAATAAAACTCAAGAGAAAAAAATGTTCTACTAAAAATATTTTCTTTTAAGGTTCCCCCACTGTTTGTTATAAAACACCGGTTATACACTTGGATTAAAAATAATCATTTACTCTACCCGTAAATTATTTCTTAAAAACTGTGCTATCAAGGAAATTAGCATAGTACTTATGAATGTAGCGAGATGTGAATATATTGTACTGGATACACTTATATTATAAAAATACATGTAGAATATGTCATGTACACACATGAAGTCAGCATCGGAACAATACTTCGATAAAACTATGCGTCATGATAATCGCCTTATCGTTTCCGCCGCTGATTACTTCTTGAATTCTGATTATGCACGAGCCACTAGTGTTCCCCCAATAATAATAATAATAAAAGTCATGGACTTATTGATATTTTAACATAGTTTCTAATTGGAATTTGGAAGCAGTTTTACACTTTGTGCTATGTTTAAAATTCCATATAGTAACTATTGATGGTACAAGTGAATTGTAAAACACTAGTTAGATTCCTAAAATATTAGTGATAGCGCTATCTAGTTATGAATACTATAAAATTGTTACATACTTATAAATTTTTAGTTGAGACTGTATAACTACATATTATTATATATTCTGTGATAACATAAAAATTACCACCAAAAAAGAAGCAAACAATGATATCTGCATCATTTTGCTGTTTTTTTTTTTGCTTTATTGGATGGACGAGCTCACAGCCTACATGATGTTAAGTGGTTACTGGATCCCATAGACATCTACAACGTAAATGCGCCATCCACCTTGAGATATAAGTTCGAAGGTCTCAAGTATAGTTACAACGGCTGCCCCACCCTTCAAAGCGAAACGCATTACTGCTTCACGGCAGAAATAGGCAGGGTGGTGGTACCTACCCGCGCGGACTCACAAGAGGTCCTACCACCAGTGAATAAAATAAATTTATTCATTCGCGAACATGTAATTTTGAATTCAAAAGCGTGCTACAAAATCGCGAACATCATGTTTCGCGCTTTTCTAATGGCGCTCCATCATAGAAACTTAAGTCCACCAATTACGAGGAAAAAAGTTGGACAACTTATGTTATTAGAACACGGTGATCTTATTTCTACGGGGGCGTGAAGTTCAGGAGGCGACGCGGACGTGAAGCTCCGCAAGTCTATGGAACTTTACCAGATTAATACGTATGTAATTATTATGCCGTAAAAATATAACGCCGAGCAACGGGCAGCGGTCAACTAACCCGAACTAGGGCTTCAGTAGCCGAGAGGAACTAAATCGCCTCTGAAATTCTTCTTTGGAAGGAAGCGGGAACCCACCACTAGCAATTTTCCCAAAAAAACCTTTACGTATGTATTCCGTAAAGGTCCTCCTCAGCACTGAGGAACACGACGCACGGAGGAGGAGGAATTATTGAAAAATTGTAGTACTGTGATGCTACAGTTTTAATGTATAAAAAAGACAAATTTGGTAAAGATACTGTTCGAAATTCTATTCGATTCCTATGAATCCAATTAAATACCTATGGATTTTATTAATCATTTTCTTTTCAATGTAATGTAATTTATTTTTGCACGTTGTTAGGTGGGTGATCTGAAATATTACGATAATTTTAAATTGATGACAAGTTGTAGAAAAGTGTACAAGCCGAGCGGCTGCTTTAATCTCAACACATTATTGTATTGGTGAACGGTCAAGGTCGTCAGAGTTTACGTGTCTTTCCAATTTAATATGTATTATGTTACAATAAGCTGCTATGTTGCTTTGTAATGGACACCTCTGAGAAGCTGTTATTATGACTGACTAGATTTTGCAGAACATTGTAATACAATCAATTTGCGAGTCTCGTGTTTTTTTCCTTATATTTTTGGAGTTTACTCCTTTAGAATCGATTTACATATATAGGCCCGGGGTATGAAAATTATGGGGACCAAAATCGTACTAGCATGTCACACGAAATGCGTTATGCGCCTGATTGCGCATGTCACACGAAATGCGTTATCGCAGGTGACGCCGGGCTGCTGCGCCGGCAGTCCGCCACAAAGCCTCGTACTGATCGCGCGTTTCTCTCATTATTGTATTTTCATATATTTGTTAGTCGTTTGTTTTGTGTCTCGTTAATTTGTTAATAATCTGTAGTGTATCGTGTTGTCGTAATATAGAACTATTTCTCGTATTGTTTCGTTTAATTTTTTATATCCAGTAAACTCCAGTCGTGCGTCGGAGCGGACACACACACTTTTTTTTTTCCCTAGTAACACTAATAAATTTCGAATTGTTTCTGTTTTAGTAATTGTTCTTATAAGAAAAAATAACTTGAGTGTGTTAGGTATTTTGTAAGGTCTTTTTTGAGTACTTCTGAGTATCAGACTAGAAACTCTCTGTTATCAGTTGTAGTGAAAATAACATACTTGTACTACTGTGCATTACCATATTATTATACTTTGATATACATATCTTTTACAACAGTAAGAAATATAATATTACATGTTTTACAATAGCGTAGAACCAGACATAAACATTTGAAATCAAATGCGGATATCTTCGATCAAGTTCTGAGAAATGTTCAAGATCATTGATATCCTTCTGCGATCCTCAGTAACAGAAATGAAAGGTAGGTACATGGAATTGACGTACGTATATTTAATGGCATTTATCAGAAACTATACAAAAGTAATTACTATGTTCTACTTAAAAGATCTGTTTTTTTCTTTCTTGGCTCGCATGAAGTGGTTGCCGTAAAGCTTAAACCACATGATGATATGACTGTCGCAACTCTCTGTTTCAAAGAAGTGGTCGAAGTCTCAGTTATATTTTATAGCGGCTATCCCATCCTGCTTCACGGCAGAAATAGGCACGATGCTTGTGTCTACTCGTGTGGGCTTTAAATAGGCCATGCCAGCAATGAGTACCAGCTGGCGATTGCAGTACGTTATTATAATCTTCAGAGAACACTTCCGGTCACCGTCCTCGCCGAACCCGTCGCTTGCGACGAAGGGCTCGACGCGTAAATTATTAACCCATAGACATAGCCTACTGAGTTTGAGAACACTATTGCCCATTATTGGGTTAAGCCCTCTGTCCCCTTTTATGAAACTAAAGGGATGGGGTCGCATTTTTCTAAGGCGACATCATACAACCAAAAATCCACATTGTTAATGTCTATGATTTTACCTTAGGACATCTTCATAATAGTCTATCCGGATATGTATCAGATTATTTTTCAGGTCATCTGCTTATCTTAGGTAATAACAAATTAAATGAAAAAGGTCTGTGTAATAATAATCGAAATTATGATCATGCTTGACCTACCCTATTCATTAAACAAGATATAAAAGGTTACAATTTTATAAGGAATTTTTATTTATTTATAAGGGTATTGTCATTTACTGTTATGAAACTACTATCTACAGCCTACATATTATACAATATTGTTTCCATTTATTAACGTATAAAATCTCTGCCGTGGATGTTGATGTTTTTGGGATGCAATATCATGTTGACTTCGAGCTACCAATAAGGCATTCACTGAGATTATGGAAATAGTATATTTTGGACTTCACTACTGTTTAAAGTTTGACGATAATTCGCAACTTATTAGTCTCTGACCATAATGTCATTCCGCCATTTATAATCATACATTTGTTTAACATTTCGTACATTCAAGTAGTGAAATGAAATTTTAGAAGTTCATAGGGTTTTGAAAAATAATTTTATGTTGTTTAATTCAGTGACTTTAATACTCTAAAAATAATTAAGTTGGATTCAAAGAATTTAATACCTATATTATGGTTTTAATTCCAAAAGCGACATCTATGTGTACGGTATGACATTAAAATCTCTCGCATCTTTCACAAAGTAAAATTTTCATTCTCTCTCGTCAATATCACAGTTAATCAAGTGGATTTGTTAAACATAGAGGTCGTACCAAATTCTGACCGAAGTAATAGCGTTACGAGTTTTCAATTTACCAAGAGATGTCGCTACAGAAGACTAATTAATTTCATAAAAAAAGTCAAATGGCGCGCATTTAACAACAATTGGCACCACATATTGTATTATTTACATAAGTATGGTGTATAAAACAATAACAAGCTCACACACAGCTGATGTTAAATTATTAGCCAACAGTTATCACAACGCGAATGCCGCCTTTCTCTGATATGTATGGAGTTCTCTGGGTGGTATGTCATGTACATATCTGTCCAGGCGTGAAATACGTCTTGTAATAAATATGTAAATTTTTTAAATCTTTGTGAGTTTGATTTCATTGTATGCCATTTCCTTTATCGTGGAAGTTGCTCGTATTAGGTACATATATCCTTAGAAAAATTGATACCTGCTTACGAGATTTTTGTTCTTGAGGGGGAACAAGAATTACTGTTAAAAAAATACAAACCAATGAAATAAAAAAAGAAAAGTATAATATTATAATATCCATGTGAATCCACGGTAAATTTACCATGAATTCTTAGAGAGCCACAGTCTTGAGAAGAGCTGGCGCAACAAACTCAGCACACGTCCAAACTTTATTTCGAAGCAGCCAAATTAACGTGTACCGACATCAGCCGTGACCGAAGCCGCATATAATACACGTTGCTTACGGCATGTTACACGTCATTAATATGAAATAAGCCAGGTAAAACCGCGACTCGCGTAACTTCTGCTAACCCCCTTATAGCATTATGTAGCAAATTACGATACATTATGTATTTTGTTGGAATTTCTCTACGTCTCGGCTGGAAGTTCATGATCGATGATCTGACGGTTAGAATTCAATAGTTACTCGACACTAAATAAAGTTTCACTTGCATTATTATCGGTTGCCCTACTTCATTTTGACGAAATGATTTATGAGTTTTCGTAGCATGTTTTTCGAAGTGGTTTTACCGTAAAGTCAAGAAACTTGTTTATCCTTATTTGAAAGTAAGATCGCGTTGATCCACAGTCTTTTGTTGGCTAAGTTCAAATGCCAAGGAGCTTATAATAATGTTGTGATACGTGATACGTTTTATTGACAAAGATGTCGAATAGATGTTCTAAATTATCTAACATCAAGGGCTGTGTGATGTCGTTCAAATTGGTAAATCAATGCAACAATAAACTGTAGAATTTTATATGTCCATATATTGAAGAAAAGTAATAAAATAGAAAAGGGATAATTTAATTATACTATAAAATATTATACTATAGTATATAAATATACAGTATCGTATATATATATAGCATATACCTAGTCCAGCAATAAGTTTATAACATTGTTAGGGCCTATCTATAGCGTTTTCAGGTTCCAATCATAAGACTAATTAAAAAAAAAAATCGCTATGAAAAAATAGTCTAAGCACCGGCTAAAATATAGACTGTCTTTCAGCTCACTTTTGAGTACGGGTCTCCGTCGACGTAATATAAAGTGTAGTCCACGTAGGTGAGGCTTCGGGCGGAAAGCTAGTTATTAATAATTATTCAACTTTACAAACAAACAACCTACACTCGATAATTTTCTTTACAAATTGATGTAAATAATCGAGTAAATAAAATATTTTCTAACGGGCTTGAGAAATTCTGACACTGACTGATATTTGAAAAATAATTCCAAACTAATGTTAGAGTGGAACATATTGTCATTGAAAAGACTGAACACCTGCTAACATCTACTACTTTGTGATTTTTTTTTATAGGTCGAGGACCGAACCTCCTGTGACGTCCCCACAACTAGGGGGTGCAAGGTGTATATGGGAATGGACGGTCCGCAGATGTTTGGAGCGGACCTTGCTCAAGGATGGTATTTACGGTCCTACCCACTAAAAGACTCGCCTGCTCTCCAAGTGTCCAACCCCTCACAAGATCAAAATTGGGGCGGGGTAAGAGTATCAACTATGCAACCAAACGCGTGGCTTACCTAAAGGACGCCCTGTCAATGGAGCCTTCGAGGCGACAACTTTGAGATATAGCGACGTTGAAAGATCGTTTTTTTCCGATTTTATTTTTTATTATTGCTGGATCGGTGGACGAGCTCACAGCCCACCTGGTGTTAAGTGGTCACTGGAGCCCATAGACATCTACGACGTAAATGTGCCACCCACCTTGCGATATATAAGTTCTAAGATCTCAAGTATAGTTATAACGACTGCCCCACCCTTCATACCGAAACGCATTACTGCTTCACGGCAGAAATAGGCAGGGCGGTGGTACCTACCCGTGCGGACTCACAATAGGTCCTACCACCAGTAATTACGCAAATTATAATTTTGTGGGTTTGATTTTTATTACACGATGTTATTCCTTCACCGTGGATGGCAATCGTGAACATTTTGTTGAGTACGTATTTCATTACAAAAATGTGTACCCGCCTGAGATTCGAACACCGGTGCATCGCTCAACACGAATGCACCGGACGTCTTATCCTTTAGGCCACGACGACTTTTTTGACGATGACGATTACGAATCGTAGACGCAATCGTATCGCAGACGGTCAATAGTACCAAACTAACTGCAAAATAATGTCCATTATTGCGTACGAGAGACGGTTAACTCGGCTAAAGGATGTCGTAGTTTTTTCCGGGTTCCAACCAATTCATGAAATTTTAATCAGCACACACGTTTTCTACAACACACTTGGAAAAGTCAAATCGTAGAAAAGTGTACTTGTGTATAAAACACGAATACGATAGGGAAATAATAGTATATTGAAAAGGAACAAAAGCATGTTTTTGTCAAGTAGTTTGTCCAAATTATTAATCACAAGATTTGTGTTTGGCCCCTGGCTACTTTGGACTTCAGCTGCTAATTTTTTCTCCGGTCTGCCTGTATCGATGAATTCTAGTAATCACAACGTAGGCTATAGGATCATTTTGGTGGTACAGCGTATAGTAAGACTGCACCTTAGGCCTGAGGTCTAAGTCTCAATGGTATTGTTAAACGGCTGTCCCACTCTTCAATTAAGAACAATAGAGGTACCAACCGGTGTTTTCCGGCTTGAAGTACCGATAATGGGGATTTCATATGATAATTGAGACTAATCTCTCATAGTGAGTGTATTTCAAATGATGTCTATGTTCCGTTAATCGCTTTACACTAGGCGGGCCGTTAGTTTATCTGCGCAATTAAGGCTCTTAAAATAAAGCATACCTACAAATGTTTGGGTTTCAGTATTACGAAAGCATCGTGTTCACGTGAAATGTGAGCAGATTTAAGTATTTGCATATTAATAGATGTGAAGCACCGGGTCCAGTAGTCTGACGCATACGAGGTGTTCGGCAGCGTGGAAATGAAATTTAATAGTCTCTTTAGCATACCTACGTGGTGTATTGGAAGCGTTCCTGAAAATGACGACTTTCGAAAATATTATTTACTATAGATTTATGGTTTACGCGTTATGTACATTTTTAAAAACTTCAAGGCACAAGGTTTCTTTAAACTGCCTCGTGTTACTTTGTCATTGGGTGAGCGAGCTCACAGCCCAACTGTTGTTAACTGATTATTGGAGCCCATAGACTTAAAAAAGTGAATTAATACCAGATATAAGATTGAAATGTCTACAGTATGCTAGATCTCTCTCTCTCTCTCTGATCGGTCCTTCACTGCTGAGGATCGTGACTCCTTTCGATTCCGTCAACCAGCTGTCTCCATCGATCCCGTTTTGTAGCTTGGCGGAGTGCGTCGCTGACAGGTACCCTCAGTTCCTTTGCTGTTTTGTTCGACCATCGTTTGGGACTTCTACCCCTAGGCATTGTTCCCTCTATTTAAATATATTATAATTTTATTTAGTATACTAGATATAAGATCAAAATATCAACAGTGTTGTATAATTGTTGCACATTTTTACAACCAGTTGCCAGTAGTGAGTCGAGGCGGACGATGCTCGACGTCTGCGTGTGCATCATCTTGCAGAAGTAAGCGGCGGGGCATTCTCTCTGTCCGGAACGATCGCCATCGAATGGCTGTGGGCTGGAATACGAGTCTCACGGAACCCTGGTCCCGTAAGTGTTTCAGATCCCCTCTGAACCGGTATATCAGCTTAGAAACGGGTGAGGGACACCCAAGAAATTGATGTAGCTGTTCTTTCTACATACTTTTTTTAAAAGAGAAGCCGGGTGACATTTGACCGCACTCCAGTTCCACACTAGTTTTGAACCTAGTAGGGTATCCAGAATACCTGGTCCGATTTGGCAGTATAGACCGAGATGCGCCGTGGTCGTGGTGCTCACGAACGATGGTTCGGCGTCCTAGTGAGGGGAACAGATGCGGTGAGCGTAGAGCGTTCGTGTCTTCTTACAACTCGCTTGGCTCAGTCGTGTTCTATCTCGTTCGAGGGCCAGAGGCGGATTGTTAAGCGAGAGGGGATTTTAGCCGGTTCAATTCTGACATGCCCCGCCTACCGCCCCTAACGCGTAGGCGGAAGTCCTACGATTTCCTCCTGAACAAATAACCCTTCATACCAGAAAGCATTATTACTCTGCCGAAGAAATAGTAAAGATGGTGGTACTAAGACATGTAGGTTTACAATACCATCAGCAACTACACAAAAAGTACGTTTCTTCTGAAAAATTGGTATTTGCTTGCAAGAATTTAACCCCCACATAGTTTCATCGCCTGATACTTGTAGACCGTAGGGATCCGGCATCTTTGTGAAGGTTATTTATTTGGTGTCTGGGGCCTCATACGCACGAGAATATCGTATCTTGAAGCTTTTTCCTTATTTATTATTATACGTAAAAAAATGTTTTAAATTTTTGCGTCTTTTTTCCTTTATCACTCATCTGCTTAATGTCAGGTCGTGGGGGTGTAAAGGATAAGACGTCCGGTGCATTCGTATATAGCGGTGCACCGGTGTTTTGATCCCGCAGGCGGGTACCAATTTTTCTGATGAATTACGTACTTAACAAATGTTCGCGATTGACTTCCGCGGTGAAGGAATAACATCGTGTAATAAAATCAAGCCCGCAAAACTATAATTTCTGTAATTACTGGTGGTAGGTCGTGCTGCGAGTCCTCACGGGTCCTACCTCTACCCAGTCTATTTCTGCCGTAAAGCAGTAATGCCGTTGTAGTGTAAAAACTGAGACCTTAGAACTTATCTCTCGAGATGGATGGAGTCATTTACATTGTAGATGTCTATGGGCTCCGGCAACCACTTAACACCAGGTGAACCGTGAGCTATTTCAACCATGTAAGCAATAAAAAAAAGTCAGTTTACTTTGAAAATAATAAGTATCCCTGGCATTTTTCATTAAGGAATTGTCATTTTACAAAACTGACTTAATAAACTGTTAATTACAGCAAGTACAACACAGGAAAGTAGTATGTAGTTAGTAAAGCTTAAAGAGGTTGAACTCGTATATAGAGATATTTTGATTAATAGCCGGACAAATTCGCTAACCCTGATGCTAACCCCTAACGCTGATTCATTTAGCTTTTAAATCATTACAGATTGTAAAATCATTGTAAATGTTCACTTTCAATTTGTAGTGTTACATCGACAATGAAAAGCCAATGTCCGTTGTGTAAATTAATTCAAGCTCACATACCACGTTTTATGCCTATTGCTAATGGAGTATTGTAGTTCGTGATTATAGTATACTAGCGACCCGCTCTCGCTTCGCTTCGGAAACATTAAATTTTATTATTGATAGCAGAGTCTCGCAATATTACCCGCGATTATTGACGTACCGCAGGTAACAACGCGGGGCAAAGCTTGTCTAAAAAAAGTAGCCTAAGTTTCTCCTTATATCATCAGCTATCTATCAGTGAAAGTCTGGTCAAAACCAGTCCAACCATTCCAGAGATCAGCCGGAACAAACAGACATACAGACTGACAGACAGACAATGTACACAGACAATACTGTATATATAATATATTCATATGCATGTAGTAAAAAGCGGTTATTTCAATATTACAAACAGACACTCCAATTTTATTTATATGTATGTATAGATAAATAGAATCTAGACTTAGTATTATTATCAACTTTTTAGCCTTAAATAGTTTATTTTAAAACAAAAAGCATCTTCTATTCGTCCAATTTGAGAGATTTTTCGTATATTTTTTGAAGAGATTCTTATAAAATCCTTGTTTTATTCTGTCGTCTACAGATATGAACTCTGCTTGTATCTCTCCGATGAAAGGTCACAATGAAGAGTTGTTTGTCGTTCTGAAACATATATATTACTATAATTGTAAAAGATATGACTAGATTCTTTGCGAGCTATGTTTGTAATTTTATCCATGTATTTTGTACTCAATTAATTGAGCAACTACAATTATTTTGAACTGATTTAAATGAAGCAACGTTAAATGTGAACTAAGTTTAAGCTATTCAGATATATCTTGCCACATATTTATTTAATTTTTTTGTGTACTTCAATCGCCTTGATGTCATAAACATTTTCTTTATCTTAGGCATTTTTCTAATGTGGATCTACAATCAATCAAAATTGGAAAGTTCCTAAGATATTAAAAGAGTAAGTAGTGAATGGATTTTTTATTTTGTTACGACTTTTGTTTTTAAGATTTTGAAAACAAAACATTCTGACTGAAAAATATTGATTCTACAAAAAGCACACTCTAGTTTATAGTGCAGAATACTCTATGTTACAACATAATGAACTATAAAACTATCTCTCTAGACAACCGCCGAGCAAAAGTAGAAAATAGTACCGAAATGAGTATTGTATGTTGATTTGTTCCTTTAGTTTAGGTAAATAAAGGTAGCTCTTTTAGTGCTCAACTTATTTTCACATATTTTGCAGATGCTAAAGGATTTTCGTAAAAAAGTACCGTATAAAAACGTTGACTTAACAAAAAATACAAAACATTGCTAAGTTTATAATAAAATAATTTTAACTGTTTAATTATAAACTAGCGACCCGCCCTCGCTTCGCTTCGGAAACATTATATTTTATTATTTATTGATAGCCGAGTCCCGCGATGTTACCCGCGGTTTTTGTCGTACCGCGGGTGAAGCCGCGGGGCGAAGCTAGTCTAAAAAAAGTAGCCTAAATTACTCCTTATATCATCAGTTACCTATTAGTAAAAGTCCCGTCAAAATCGGTTCAGCCGTTCCAGAGATTAGCCGGAGCAAACAGATAGACAGACAGACGGACAGATAGACAAAAATTGTAAAAAAAAATATTTTGGTGTATGTGCCGTATATACATATTCATATGCATGTAGTAAAAACCGGTTATTTCTATATTACAAACAGACACTCCAATTTTATTTATATGTATAGATGTGATCAAGTTATTAAAATTAACTTATTTATTTATTAATTAACTTATTAAATACATGCGCGTAAGAAAATACGTTCGTACAGGTCGATACTTAATACCTATAGTCAAACTGCCCAATAGTGGGTATTTCGACGCTCTGCACTTTATACGCATCAATATAGAGTCGATCTATCGACGGTTCGCGCCCAAAGGGTTAATGTACTGTTTATTACTGTGTAGTGCAAGCGAGTTTCCAAATTCAAATATTATATAATCGAACACAATCTGTTTAAAAAAAAACCATCACAATTTGTCCATAAAACTCTAACAGCGATTCGAAAAAGAGCTCCCAGCTTAAAGTTGTGTACGGTTTTCGATTCACACATTGCGGATGTCTATGCTAGATTAAACCATTTAATCCCAGTTATTCGACGCTTCACTATAAACTAAACATAACCTTTGTATGGATAACTAAACGATTGTTCTATCTTTTTTTTTACTTTTATGTTATTTTTTGCATTATAAGCGAATTAAAGTGAATAAGTTTATCAACGGCTCATCTGGTTTGAAGTAGTCAGAGTCCATAAGCTATGAAGTGAGTGCGGCTCCTTTGAGATGAGTTCGAAGTCTCAATTGTATTTTATTACGGCTCCCTCACCCATTAAGTCTGAATGCCCAATAGCTTCGTTAAAGAAATATGTTCGATGATGGAGAAGCCCTTCACGCGGCCAATGATTAGAAACGCTGGAAAGCCATAACAAAAAAATAAAACCCTGTCTAAACATGATGGTCACGACCCTCAGAAGTAAAGAAATGACGCGAGGATGTATCAAATGTATCGTGAGCTAGCACTAGTAAATTAAAACAAATAAATGCATTTCGGTTTGATGGGGCAGCCGTTGTAACTATACTGAGACCTTAGAACTTATATCTCAAGGTAGGTGGCGGTATTTACGTTGTAGATGTCTATGGGCTCCGGTAACCGCTTAACATCAAGTGGGCCGTGAGTTCGTGCACCCACTTTTTTTTGGTTAGGAGGAAATCGGCGGACTTCCGCCCTCTACTGGGGATAGAGGGCGGGGCTTGTCAGAGTCGAACTGACTGAAACCTCCTGTCGCTCAACAACCAACGTCCAAACCTCGCATGAGACAGAACTCATGAAAAGGCAAAGGGGGGAAAGTGAAGCGCTTAGTGCGGAGCACATCTTTCCCAACACCCTCCCCTTCGGGACACCAGACCGGCGGTCGTCGGCGCCACGACCACCAGCCCTCTCGGTCTGCAGGCTATCCGAAGCCCGCCTAGATGGCGTCGGTTAGAGTGAGCTATCCTACGGAATACCCCGCTAGGACCAGAACCAGCGTGGATCGAGGATAGCCGGCCTACCATCACCCGGATGCTCTTGCGTAAAACGCGTGCAGAGCAGCTTGCACGTCATCTTCTTAGGCCCCCCTCGCCGGTCCCCAGACCGACATGTGAAGGGGACCCGAAATACTTAAGAGGGCCAGGGCTTGGGCGAGAACCGCCTCCCTGGCCCCCGCTCGACGGCGGCGGGCTTGTGCGTCTCTCATGCGCCCTGCCGCCTCCTTCTGCGAGATGGTGCACTCGCAGAATCGAGCATCGCCTTCCACGACTCGTCGTCGCCGAGCATCGATGCCACAATACTTGACAACGACAAGTCATTTCCTATTTTTGCGACGAGTACACTGCGCCACCTCTCCCATGCGGGGCAGGCGACGAGCGTATGCTCTGCCGTGTCTAACCAATAAAATAAAAGTAAAAATAAACCCCACCATCAGTATATTTGGAAAAGGAGAAAGAATATCGGCGTTAATTGTTCTAAAGAAATAGTTGAATCAACGCCACTTTATTCAATGGTTTAGTATTATTATATATTTAATTAAAACATTTAGAGATAACAA
Organism: Bombyx mandarina; assembly: GCF_003987935.1. The sequence continues at coordinate 31,129 of NW_021011598.1, forward strand.
AAGGGCACAATAAGAAACAGAAAAATGAGTATATGAGACTAATAAAGTAATACGACACAAATTAAAAATAATTACAGTCCATTAATGCTTACAACACAGTATCTAAATATCTTCTTCCTTTAATGTAAGAGATTATGTATCATTATTTATTTTGTTGAGAGAATGTACTAATTAAAATTATGAATGGGCAATTAAGAGGACCTCAACGCAGCCTCGAATATTGGTCCAAGGGAAAATTTATCTCAATTTTAATATACTTTTAATCCAATTAGCAGGATTTTTGTACTATAAATTTTTTACCGACTTTAAATTTTTCTGATTGTTAAAAATATTTGTACGACTTTAAAATCGCTATCATAGAATATCAAATAAACTAGTCATAAACTAACTATCAATCTTGTTAGTGGTCGATATCAGATAGAGAAACTAAAACTGAGAAAAAATGTCCAGAAAATTATTGATTGGGTAAATGAACTTAACAAAAAATAAATGAGGGTATTTCTATGCGTATTTCTATCTAAATGAGCGCAATTTTAATATTGGAGGTCAAAGACACCGACCACTTTGACAGAACACATCAAAATGTCAATGACAACGGACAACGACGCTTTTACCACGCAACCCGAATCGCGAAATTGTTTTACAACATAAATAAATTAGACAGTGCTACCAAGCTATGCGGGCACCGAGCATCGGTCAAAATTAAAACTCGAATGATTTTATCTAAACGAATTCGTAAATCATACAAAAGTTTTCTTCGTAAAGTTGAAACGGTTCTTTGGTTACGGTTATCGCTCATCGTTTCCGTCGTCAGAAAATATTAAAACTTTAGATGATGTCACTTTGGAGGTTTCCATTAAAAATTATAATTACCTTTCTTATATCTTTTATAGCTTACATTTAGTAAAAACGTGTTATTATCCAGCTTAGACTTAATTTTCACACTTTCCTTTAGGTAAGCTTGTAATTTTTTTTTAAATGACGTTTCATTGTAAAATCGAACTAAGCTAGTATTCTTAAGTTTTTTTTAGGTTTTCTAAATATTATGTTCTTCCTAATCCTTTGCGTCGTCGAATCAAATTCAAACAGCGTGCGAAATAGGGGTGTCGGGGCCAAGCTGTGAGCGGGCGGCAGTGTGGCGGAGTTTGCGTGTGACGTCAGCGTCCGGGCGCGGATGGCTAACGACGCATGCGCCCCCCGATATTCCCTACAGCCCTCGACACCCCTCGCCCGTCACTTCTCGGGCGGCGCGCTACACATCCACTCGTTCGCCCGCCCAAACAACTTTCGCCTACCCGCGCCGTTACGAGATCATAAACTTTCCGTTCAAAAAACAGTGCGTGTAGCTTTATTTCATAGGACTTGGACTATTATTTTTTGTGTAACTAACCGAAGCGCACTCTGTCTCCGGTTCTAGATTATTTTCGGATGTATGTAATTCAGGTAAGATTGATGTTGTGGTAGTTAGAAATAAATTGCTTTATTTGTATTTTGGCGCCGTTTTCAACGAATCGTATTTTGAAACTGCCTTCGAATTATGGTTAAAATCCTAAAAAAAAACAAAAAAATTTTTTTTTTTCGAAATGTTTACGAAATATTAAACTGATTTTATTAACATTAGAAAAATATTGCGCACTTTCAATTCGTTTAAGGTGTGAACTTCGAACAGTGTCATCGCTAGTTTAATTTTATTATTGGTTACATACGATTTGTTAACAAATAAGAGTTCTGAGTACGGAGAGCTATAGTTGCGTAATCAATTGTGCCGACAATTTATCTACAAACAAATAGACAGTACTGCATTGTCTATAATTAAAAATTTGAGGCTTACCAGAGTTCAGGTATTTAACAACTAAAAGAGAGAAACTACGAAAATATTGGATGTTGTGTGATAATTTTTTAACGAGGGGAAATATAGTTAGATTCTGTTAGATTCTAACATAAAACATGAACGTTTTAAATTTTCGAATTAATAATCTCTAAATATAAAACGAACCTAGAGCCCTATAGATTTTTAGATCAGTCCCAGTCCGAATTTATTGCAGTTTAATGTAAATAACGGTTTTGAATTCCAAAAAAAGAAAACTAAGGAACCCTATAAAAGACTTACGGCCTGAGGACAATCTTGATCCGAATAAAACGACACCGATAAAGCACGGTCCACGGCTGCTTCACAATTTTATCACACTGCAACATAAAGGCATGCTGTTTTTATTTTATTTGAACGAAGCGTAAAAGTTAACGGTTGGCGGCGCATTGGTCTCGGTTATTAGTGAAGTTATAGAGCAGAATTTTTTACTCAGCGTTAGGTATATGTAGTTTTGAAGGTAGTTCTTCCATATACTACTTTTGTCGTTGTTTAATTAATTGGAATTATATTTATATCTATCTGTGGATTGATTTAAACACGTGGCCCTAAATGATTACTATGGTTAATAGTTTATAAATGAATTGCTGTTCGTTAGTCTCGCTAAAACCCGAGAACGGCTGGACCGATTTGACTAATTTTGGTATTGAATGGTAGATAAATGTGAAAATGCTCGGAATTAAATAAAAATAATAATTTTTTTTCCCTTTGATGTGTCCCCCGTCGGACGGATTCCTTTTGTTTGTTTTAAGTTTATTTTATACAAAAGGTTAGGTCTTTTATTTATCGATTGAGGTACAACGAAGTCTGCCCGGCCAGCTAGTTATACATATAATATCGTGTTATATTATCGAAAATAAAATGATTTTTTCGAAAAAGTGATAGTTGCCGTTCATTTTTGATTACTGCAGAAATATTATGAGTGGTAAAAGCCCGTATGAATACACAATGCATCCAATCATTAAAAACGAAATTAGAAAAAGAAATTAGAAGATAAGTAAAGAAAGCCGGAAACATAATTATGTTTATATTTATTTATATTTGCCCTTGTATGCAGACGTGCATACGGCTCACCTGATGGTGAGTGGTAAGCCTCGCTCATGTACGTCAGCAATGCCAGGGGTAGAGCCAAGCCACTGCCTACCGCTTAAAATAGGTTTAGTTATAACTAACCAACTAACTATAACTGACTATAGTTAGTTGTTATTAAAACAAAAGGTTGGTAATAAACGGATAACGCATGAGTGCTATGTTACTAATAAGTACTTGAAGCAAATAAATTACTTTAATTTATAACGACAAAGAGGACAAGTGTATTGAATTTTTTTAATATGTTCACTATCTAAACCTTCATAGCGGAAACCGATTCTTAAAACTAACATACATTAGAATAATAATATGTTCCGAAATAATGCCCTGCCATGGCTCGTTCCTTTTAAGATCCTATGAACGCTAAATGACTTGGAATTAAAATTCATGAGTTTCGACTTTCGATAGCACATGTGATTTGTTCCACGAAATTCATGTTCGTTGTATCAATACTCTGTATTAAATAACGGAATAACAAGATATACTTTATGTGGTATTTTACGTTTCTCAGAAAATTTGGAACGTGAAAAGAATATGGTAGATTTATATTAACTAGTGGTCCCGCAGTAGTCGAAATTCGACTATAATTAATTGGAATTGTAAGTTTGTACACTATTATGATTGTATTTTATACTTCTATAATCACAAATTTCGCCGACTATTAAAAATATTAACAAAGACAAACCATATTCTATTCTCAATTTGACAACAGACGTCAAGAACAAAAGTTTGACAATAAATAGTATGTATGCGTGTGCGCGTCTAATACATGGTATGTAGTGTGTGTAATGTTTTCTTTATTGATTTAATGTATCTTTTATGCATTATTTAAGAAAAATATTAGCATTGTGCAGTTCTTCTCTATATTCTCTATAAGTGTGGAAAATTTCATACTCCTCCGTCCGCACAATTTTCGTAAAAAGGGATACAAAGTTTTTGCTTCACGTATTAATATATAGATAATATTTTGTCATTAGAATTAAAATTTCAAATGTAAATTCCTACATAAAAGTAAATAATATCAAAGCATCATCGTACTGCATTTCAGTATTCGTTCGAGTTAATTAGAAAAGGTTTACTTAACCTCAAGATTAACGCTAAGAATTTAGGTTTTTTATTTCATTTAATGAAACACATCGAATGGAGTAAACCGACCGTGAGATTCACGTACGTTGTTCTTTGTAGCTTTCAGTAACAATGACATTCGGCAAAATGGACAAAGCTTTCAAACTATTGTCTTCACGGAGCTTTTGTCTGCGAACAACTCGTATATACTCGTTTTGTTTTTCAAGAAAGCGTTAAGTCGAATCAGAACTTCAATGATTATTAAAAAAAAAAAAGAATTAACGGTTCAAATGTGTGTTTATTATTGCTTGGTTGTTAATATTGGTGGTGTCCCTCACAAGGGTGGGTATCGTCATGCGGAATTAATGTATAGCTGAGCGTTCACGCATTCCGAACCGTTAATGTACTCTTTAAATTCTAATTTCAACTGTTGACGCGGCAGCGGTTCGCAGCGCCGTCCGCGTTGTCTTCGCCGGACGTGCTGTAGAAGAGCAACGCGGTCAGCAGTGATATCGCGTTCCAACCCAGCCGGCTGGTTCTGACCCAGCGGGTAACATTAGTGTCACTGACCGAGTGGCGTGACGGGCGGCGGTACCGTAAAGTTTGATGTCGCTGGTGGTCGACAATCGCCTCGATGACCCGCATCTTCACGTATTGATTGTAGTGTTGACCGCGGGTCTACCCTAATCCATCTGGGTTCGGAAGTCGGGTGAGAGAGTGCAAGGGGATTCGTTTGGTGCGTTGGGCCCTAACACACCCAAGATCTGTAGATCGTCAATTCCCACATATCCCGCGTGACCCCTAAGCAGGGAAACCTCGCCCGCTGTCCGAAAAAAAAAAAAAGTTGTAAATTTGTAATGTCTGATGTGATCAGTTAGCATGTATGTTCGGTAGGTGTGTGATGTGTCTGCGTCTTTAGATATCTTATTGTAATGAATTCATTAAAAAAAAATCGTTCAGATTACGTGGTAATGGACGATTGATTTTTTTATTATTACTTTCGGCGGGCAAGTTGTCACTAATGGGTATTATTAATAATTTAGGTACGGCCAAGTACCTATTTAATGTAATATCGCTTTAACTATGAGTCTAGTCTTTGAATACGTTGTCAATGAGTTCCTGTTAAATACTGTTCTTGATAATATTTTGTTGGTTTGTATGTTTACGGAGGTCCCGTAATTATTTAAATTTACGTTTCGATCTAACTGGTAGCGCTGCAATCTAGTTTAAGGTTTGAAATGTTTCCCATTTCATCCTGTCCGTTTATCTTAACATTCGAATCTTAATTATAAATTGAAAAGTTGGGTGTTCCCCCGATGGCAAACCACCAAGTTTTATTTTATCTATAGACATAAATTTGTAAACTATTGTTCGTAAGCTCCTGTTAAAATAAAACAAACCTTACTATTATGTCGATCGATTTTTTTGAAAAGTTTAAAATGGACGCGGTTTTTTTTTCTTCCTACCTATGCTGATAGCCTTGAAAGGCTATTTCAGCTTCTTCTTGGCGTGTAGGTGAGCTCACCGGGCACAAACCGGGAGTGTTGCTAACACTGGCCCTAGCGAGAGCAGTGCTTCGTAGAATCTACCACCGGATCGGAAACGCAACTCACTGAGAAGATCCGGCGGTAAACTTAGTGGGCTCGCACGCAGTAGATAGCATTATTATATCAACCTTCGAATAGGAATACAAAACTGTTTCGCGACAGGAAGAGACAGGATGGTGGTAATTACTAGATGGTAAAGATGACAAAAGGAAAGAAGTCTGTGTGTATCTCATTAAGAACATAAAACAGCCTTTGCAACAGTCTTTTGGAGAGGTTTATTAAAATCAATTAAAAACCCTATTTTAAGATATAGTATTATAAATATTGAAATAGACATTTCTGAGTCGTCAAATTTTGGATTGTAAATATTATCCAACAGTTAATCGTATATTAATTTTACTCCGGGCTTTATTCACATATGACAATCATCCATTTTGTAAAATAATTTATTTGACATCATAAGTTTTATATTTAACGATTTAAGTTGTTACATTGTTTTGTTTGATATTATTCTCCAGCTCCTTTAGAGTAATTATATAATTATTTAGTTAATTAACATAAATTCCTTGAAATAAGATAACGATATTCAATATGTGCTTTAAATTTAGAAAGTTATCTTGTAAATTATAGCCCAAGTCCAATAATGCTTTAGTTAAGTTTTAAATCACACAATATCACACAAATAAACAAGCATAGATTCATTATGTTAATCTCTTTATCACATTTTCGCAGTGTTTCGTATGAGCGAATTTGTCATGTGGACAATTCATACTCGATTTTAAAGCCTGTCAACCAGTTTCAGCTTATGAGTATTAATGTTTTATGTTTCGTTGCGTTTGTAAATCTGTAAATACTCAATACTTTAGTAGGATTTCAAAAATCGTACACAGCTTACACAGTTTCACGATTATGTTCCTTATTTTATTTATTCCTGACGCTCGTGGATACTGTTATGTAATTAATTAGCGTTCAATTACCTCGATCGATCTTTACAATAAATATCATAATGTATTCGTACCGTTGGCAAAACAATTTAATTAAATAATCATCAAATTCAATCGTTGCTTATTATGTATTTTGCCACAAATGATTTTCAATAACCTTTTTGAAATTTCGAAGATCGATACTTAGATCATACTGAATGGCCTTTCTTGTTTGATTTGAAATGTTAAGTCACGTTCTGTATATCTTTGAATATATTTCGTGGTCGATCAGTCGTAGATTTTGGATTGAATTTGTTTTTCGTTTACTTTTCAAAATAAGTTCACTTTCTCACTAAATTTTTCAAATAGATATGATACACATATCGATATAAACTGAACACAATTAAATGGCAATTTATAAACAAATTTGTTTAATTAAACTGTGTGTTCTTCTTTTCAAATTCTTTAGATTTTTGCCACATACTGCTCGGATCTATTCCTTATTGTCGAGACTTGTTGTGTCTTTATCTATAACATAATAAGGTCACATTTTTGAGTTTCTCTGGTCACTTTTAATTGTGTTTTTATTGTGAAATAAATTAAGGTAGGAAGTACATTGATAAATTGTAATTTATAGCCAAATAAAGTACAATTTTTCATTTCACCGATACATCCACGTTAAGCGGTTCTACATAACGATTTTTACTTGTGTTATGGGTTCTAAAAATAAATAAAAGTAAAAAATATGTACACCAATAGGTATCTGAATATAAAGGACTTTTCACAAATCTACTGATTATGCTCGGGATTGAACTCAGCCACTTGAACTATGGAACGATTAAATCCCCTCTTTGCGTCGATGATCTTTAATATTGAGGGTCGTGTTAAATATTAAATTAAATTTTCCAACAACAATACACGTCGAAATCCGGATATTTTTGTACATTATTCAACATATTATTTAGTAGAAAATTGTATAATCAATTAAGTAAAGTAACGATGCTAGGACTTATGCGAACCCACAGGGGCTTTTTTTTGGTCAGGAGGAAATCGCCAGACTTCCGCCCTCCACTGGGGATGGAGGGCGGGGCATGTCAGAGTCGAACTGACTAAAACCTCCTGTCGCTCAACAACCAAAGTCCAAACCTCGCATGAGACAGAACTCATGAAGAGGCAGAGGGGGGAAAGTGAAGCGTTTAGTGCGGAGCACATCTCTCCCATCACCCTCCCCCTACAGGGGGCTTGTACTATCATCTGCGCATTGCCGAAATAATCATGCATGTTTACCGTGAGAAAAGCTCTGCTATGCTACTAAGAAAGTAGGCAGCCCAATACCAAATAAAGTTTAAAGCGCAAAATAATCGAACACAAAGAAACAAGTTGAACTGTATAAAAAGCCATTCGTTTCTCCGAAGGGCATGGAAGATGATTATTATCTTACTCTTAATCTTTAACTTCCATAATTGCTTTTGTATTCCGTCTCTCTCTCTCTGTTCGTTCTAATTAAATTGGTTTTACGCCAAATGCGGGCCTCGCCATTCCGGAACCGGCCTGGGGTGACAGTAAAACTGCGGTGGATTACACAAGCCTGTCTTTAGTGGTTATAGTTTGAAATTAAGCAATTTCCCAAAGATAACCATAATATTATTATTGCTAGAGTGTTTTGTTTCAAGATTTGCATTAATAGTTGGATTTGTGGTGTAACAGTCTGACCTTATAAAAGAGAATATTGTTTGGCTTTCCAATGTTAATTGGAAGAATTATGCTAGTTATTCGTTTAAACTGTGCTCGGAAATGGTTGGGTTAGTTCTTTCGCTGTGATAGATAGCTATCTGTAATATATAATGTATGGTAGGTAAGGGTCTATAAGCTCAAAGCAGTTGACAAAATTAACACATCATTAAAACTACTCCTATGGTTTAATCACGCGTTTATTATTTTAATTTGAGTAATTGTTTTGCCATACTATGTTGTCATAAACTTAAAAATTTTTGTTTGTCGATGTTTGAGGAACTACACATACATCTATGGACGCTTAAAAAAAGATTCGTATTTTCAGAAAATTTCCGTATTTTTTTATACATAGCATCTGTATCTGAACATGCGCTTAAAGTACCTCATACAAATAATAATCTGGTGTAAAGTGGTTACCGGAGCCTTAGATGCCATAACATGAAGCCTTCTCCACAAATTAAATATCAAATATTTATAAATAACTAGCTGACCCGGCAGACTTCGTAGTGCCTCAATCGATAAATAAAAGACTTAAGCTTTTGTATAAAATAAACTTAAAACAAACAAAAGGAATCCGTTCGGAAAATTGTTATTTTTATTTAATTCCGAGCATTTTCATATTTATCTACCTTTTAAACCTTTTCTGGACTTCCACTAATAATTCAAGATCAAAATTAGCCAAATCGGTCCAGCCGTTCTTGAGTTTTAGCGAGACTAACGAACAGCAATTCATTTTTATATATAGAGATAGCTCCATATCTAAAAAATGAAGTCGCCTTTGTACGGTACTGGCCATTTGAAACTTAATTTATGTAAATAGATAAGACTGGCAGTAAACCCTAAATTCAAAAGGGTATTATGAAAAAATATGGAAATCGGGGCAGCCGTTATACGGTTAAAAGTGAGACCTTACAACTCATGTCTCAAGGTGGGTGCCGGCAATAAAGTTGTAGATGTATATGGGCTCCGGTGACCACTTAACATCAAGCGGGCTGTGCGCTCGTCCATCAATATAAGCAATGATAAAAAAAATGGCAATGTAAAAGCTCGCCAGGAGTACAGATGTGTTTGGATATGTAGGCTTTCCTGGACAGACACAGAATCGAAAGAATGTTGAACCACGTTGCCATTCTTACCCAAGTGAGGATCTTGCTGATGAGATACGGTGCCTTAAAAGAGCCGCTAATCAGCTCATCGGTCGATCCCTACAACAGGACGTGTTAAAAGAGCTATTTAAAAAAAATCATAATTATAAGCCTAAGTTCTGATTGAGCCCCGTTCGCCCACCAGTCATGAAGTCAGAATAGCCCCTCTAGGCTACTAGCAGATAGGCAGGCAAAAAAGAAGCTTTAAACCACTAATCTTTGCCTCCAAAATGTTTTTAGACGCGATCCTAGCCAGGAATTATATTCATGCAAATTACGAACCAGTAAAAACTAAATTATTCTGTCGGGACTTATGTATCGATAAAAATTGCAAAATTATGAATGCGTTTTCTATTGTTTTATGTAAAGCAGATTATAACTCACTTTGAATTACAGAACGTGCTTTGGTAATAGCCGGAAATATTAACTTACAAGGATTTCATTTTTGGAAATCGTCTAAACGTAAGCAGAAAGTTACTGAGTTTTGTCTTGTTACTGAATTTTCTCTTGTTCTTCATTATAAAGAGAAAGGTTAATTGACTTTGTTTGAGTATTTTGTAATCCATAGCATATTTTGCTAACCTGTACCACAAAAAGCCGATTTTTTTATTGCTTAGTTGTATGGACGAGCTCACGGTCCACCTGGTGTTAAGTGGTAACCGCAGCCCATTGAAATGTACAACTTAAATGTCGCCACCTACCTTGAGATATACGTTTTGAGGTCTCCGTATAGTTAACAACTGCCCCATCCTTCAAACCGAAACGCATTACTGCTTCACGGCAGAAATAGGCAGTGTTCGAAGTAGTTGTGTAATTAATGTATGGGTGAGATGTAAGCGTAAAAAGTATAAACGTAGGTACTACAGTTAAGCATAGAGAAAATATTTTCTTTCCTATTTATTTTAGAACATTCTGCCTAGCATCCAATAATTTTCATTGAAAATTTTGTTGTTGATCTCTTATATTTACATGTCACATGTATTTCTAATTGTTTACTTTTTCTTTGTACATTTTATAGTAGTTCTTGTTTTGTAGCAAAACCGTTCTCTGATCTTTACATGCAATATTATATATTTTATACAAAGAAGCGTATAGAAAGTGTTAAAACTTTCTTATTTCATGTTTTAATTCCATTTTCTTTATAATAATAGCGATTGTCATGTTGAATCTTGAAATTTATGCTGCACTAAATTCAAACTTTGTTGGCTGGAATCCCAGCTTTTATGTATGCAGTCCCTTGAACCGATTCATTACCATAATTCCGTTATACATAAAATTATAACTAAACTGTAACAATTTGAACTATTCTTAGTCGGATGTTTTCTATTAATAGAGAGCGAGAGAGAGAGAGAGAGAGAGAGAAGAGAGAGAGAGAAGAGAGAGAGAGAATAGAGAGAGAATACACTTTATTGCACACCAAAACACAATTTACATTCAAAAAACAATCAAACAAAACAGATACATTTGTACAATAGGCGGTCTTATCGCTAAAAGCGATCTCTTCCAGACAACCGTTTAATTTATAGAAATTCTGGAAAATATAAAAAATATAGCAGGTATGTTGCGGTGTACTATAGATAATACATTATAGAAAATATATACATACAATAAACAAAATATATACCGTTTACATATAATACGAAATATATCCCAATATTTATATACCAATTATAATGGCGGCTTGGTATTGAAATGTAAATCCTTGTTAAATTGAAACATAATTTTATTGCAGATCTTTCACGTATTTCAGCTCCGTCTATTCTGTTGACAGCAAGACTTTTAGTTATCAATATGTAATACTCTCCTAGAATTAATATCATATTCATATCATATTCTGATCTCGTTCATATATTCATTACAGTCAGATTTTTCTTTGTACATATTTAGTCAATTTTGTAAATATTATGTGATATTTATATATAATTGGTTAATTATTTTCATGTTTAAAATAGTACTTAATGTTTTCATTGAAATTTATATTATATAAATGTCTTATGAGACCGCTTGGGTAGGTACGAGCTTTCTGCCTATTTCTCCCTTGAAGGAGTAATGCGTTTCGACCTGAAGGGCGGGGCTGCCGTTATACTGTAAAAGCTGAGACTTATCCCCGTATCTTTAGTCGTTCACACGAGTTAATTCGACTCGACTCAACCTCCAATGCGCTGTTTGCTATGCTTGATCGTAAAAATAAACTCCACTCAAGCGTCCCTCGAAAAATTTCCTCACCGGAGCGGAGTAAATGAACTGTCAAGTCAAGGTACATCGCGACGTACCTTGAACATTCCTCAAAACCTCGAAACAGCGTTTAGTACCTACAAGATGACTTCTGATAGTAGTTTTGAAGAATTTATTGACTATATTTTTTATAACAGAGTGTATAATTATCCGTCGCAAAGGTATTTGTGATATGGGGATAACCCCTTGGAAGTTTACGACGACGACGAATTCCGAAAATGTTACCGATTTAGCAAAGATTCAGTTGTACATATTTTGCTGCCTTTGTTGACTAACAACATTAATGAAAACAATCGTGGACTACCTTTAACGCCAAGATTACAAGTGCTACGTGCTTAAGCGATTTTACGCAACAGGCAATTTTAAGGTTTTTTGTTTCTTTTTTTTTTTTTTTTATTGTTTAATGCTTTGTTTGCGCATAATGTGCTTTTGTGTCTACATAGAATATCTTTAATTTATAGCTTTCATTCAGCGAAAGCTTGACTTTGACATTAAACGATAACCATAGACTACAGATCTCTATGGGTTTGATGCTAGCTTGATTAAATTTTCGTCGAACTGATGACGTCATGGTGACGCAATACCTTGACTCTACCTCACTCCTACAGTTGAGGAATATTGTAATGGTCGACTAAAAATACCAAACTCCAGTAAGTTTTGGAGAAATGCTCTGCTGACTTAGAGTGGAGGAATATTTCAGCAAATGTCTAAAGATATGGGGGTGTTAGAACTCATATCTCAAGGTGGGTGGCGGAATTTATGTTGTAGATGTCTATGGGCTTTGGTAACCATTTAACGTCAGGTGAGCCGTGAGCTCGTTCATCCATCGAAGCAATAAAAAAATTACTTTCAATCGGTAAGTAGACCACGGCAATTTTTTTTCATTGGATGATTCTTGTCTACTTGATTGTCTGGAAGAGATAGATTAGCGATAACGTCAACCATTATACTTATTTTATTTAATGTTTAGCCTCTTTTATTTTATATTAGTGTGCACTAAAGCACACTCTATTCTAGTCTTCTTCTATTCTCCGTTTGGTTGTTCTTCAACTCTTCTATGAAATTAGCGAATCAATATCGTATTAAAATTCCATTAAGTTCAGAAAACTCTCAAGTTTTCTAAGGCCAGGTTGCGTTTGATCACCTAATGGATTTGACGGCCCTTTCAATTAGACCCTTTTACGCATTGGTATGTGTAAATTATTTGACCCAATGTGAACAGTTATTTAGTCGAAATATAGCAAATAATTTATGCATACCAAAATGAGAACACTTTGATGATGTAAAATTATACTAGGATTTAGATTGAGATAGCTGAGTTTGACTAAACTTATTTTCTTTGTATCATTCGTTTTGTAAAAACAAACTTTGAGTGGCTTCCCACACTAAAACAGCTAAGGGCTTCGGTTGCATTAGCTCGATATCCTGGGAGCCTGATCTAAGTAAAAACAATTGCATCAAATTTAATCGATTACTAACTGAGTTGTGATACTATCGAATCTTTTATCTATTCACTATCCCAAGGATTTGTTACATAAATTGGACAAAATTACATACGTTCCAACAAGCAGTATTTTATTTACATGTTATACGAATGTTTACAAGCACGATTTGGCATTTTACAAAGCTGTTTAAATTTAAAGTGAACAGTAGCACTGTACGTTGTACCAAAAACACGGTGCATTTGCGTTGAAAATTATATGCAAATTAACCCTTTGTAACTCAAGCTTCCAAAATAAAATACGTTGAAAGTGAGTGTTACAGAGCGGGAGCTATGGAACTCATAGCCCATTTGAAAACGCCTGGATGAAGTTAATAACATAGTAAAGAATAAAAGCTGCTTAATTAATTTGAACATAGACTTCCTGTTTTAGTTATTAAAAAAAAAAAAAAAACATTGCAGTCTATTTGAGAATGTGAATACAGTGCTTCTTATTAGATGTCGTATGTAATGAACAATAGTGCTTTCTGTACTTATAATGTATTCGATGAGTGGTGATTGTGTCGTTGCTATTGTTAGTGTCCATTGACGATGGTCAGTATTTAATATCAGCTTGGCTATATCGTCTTTTGCCAGCGATGGCTATAAAAAATGTTTGTTTTTCAGACACCTTGTGTTTGGTTAACCTTAATGTACAGATTTATTGTAAGTATTCGATTTAATAAAAGCAAAGCTTTTTCCTCGTGTCACAAGGAACCCGCAAAACTCTAATATTTCTGTAGTGCTAGGTTGGTTCTTTTTCCTTCTTATTACGTTTCTTATTACACTATTTATTCTGTGATTTTTCTAAGAAACCAATATATAAAATGGATCCTGAAAGCACTCATTTTTGTTTACAGCTTAAAATACAATGCACATAAATTAATTCATACGTTAAAAGACTTTTTAATTTATTAATCGACCTGAATTTCCGAAAACAGTTTTTATGGAGAATGAAAACTATAATGTTCAAGAAGTAGAATAGAATTTACCCTAAACTGTAATAAAAATATTTAAATTGATTTTGTGATTTTAGATCCTCTGCATTCAAGTAAAAAAATCATTTTCTAAAACCTCTCTTGATAGTTCAAGCATGAGTGCTCATAGATTATTTCCATGTTTTTGTCTTAAGAATGGTGCTTAAATGAATATAGCGTTATAGGCAGACGTTTTTACAGACCATCAGATTTTAAGCTACTACTTATGTCACAGATTCTACGGCGTGAATAAATGACAATGATAGGTAAGTCACTGTCGTGCTGGCTGGCTATTGTCATAGATCTATCGTGCGTTTCAAATTGAAGGCTTGAATAGTTTTTATTCAAACATCAGAATCTTCCATTTCAAATCTCAAAGCAACCTTGTGTACTTCAATCAATCTTTTTGTAATCATTAAATGTGGTATATATTTGTCAATAATGTATCAAATTTTTGTTAATAAACACAATTTTTTTACTAATTATTTGTAAATATAATAAATGAATCAATGTTTATTTATCAAATGAAACGCCTCCACGAATGAAAGGAAACGCCTCTATGTCTAAATTAACTAACATAAAGATAACTTTATCGCAAGATAGTAGATAATTTCGTTTGAGTTTCCGAAGGATTCAAATTTCAAATGACGACGAAGAAAAGACACTGAATTTGTAGAATTTTTAAGTGGTTGTTGATTTTAGCAAGAGCTTCCTTATCCAGCTTTTATAAAAAGAATGAAAAATTCAGAGATTATAAAAGAAGTTATTTTGGTAATCTGAGAACAATGTGTAAAGTGTGTTTGTTAATTTTTTTCTTTGAAACAACGAGTCCTTGTTCCTTATTTCGCATAATTTATCACAAAAAGCTCAAAACTTTTCCCAGCGCATTTGCTCGCATTGTTTCATGTTCTGAAAGAAAAAAAAAAACACGGAAGATTACATTCTACACTAACCAAACCAACGTATTTTCATTTCATCTCACAATATTATAATATATACATAGTATTAGATTGTTTTACGGAAATCATTACAGATTTTTGAATACTGTTTCAAATTAAATTTATTTAATTAAATTATTATAATTGAAATTCCTTAAAAGCTTTCTATATAATATTAACCTTTTGCAATATACATGATATATTTTTTAAACGAGTCTTAAAACAAATCACGTTCGTTTCCTACTCATTGTTGTCAGAAGGTATTTGTATGTTGTAAACCTTACGTACCTTATTTTAAAAACCTTTTTTAAAGTAGAGTTGTATCTATACATGATATTGAAAAAATATATTAATACGATTTTTTTGTTATATAGTTAATGTCATCAATATCGTTAATATGACATTCTCGTTAAAATTATGCCTCCAGTTTACGACCACCGTGTCCTCTGCGGTGCGGTTTACATACTGACACTTTTTGGCATCCAATTACACTTTATGTTCAACGGGGAAATAATGTATATCACATGAAACCGGTGCACGATCCCACAATATCTGTTGTATACCGGGTATTTGAAGACTTAGAAAGCTACTATCCAACACATTTGAATTCACCCCTACCCAACGTGGCAGAGAGATCATTGCTCGGGGAGAGGGGTTCGCCCCGAGGCCCATTCCATGCCCCCGTAAGGGCTGACGATCCCGGTAACACATTTCAAACTTCGTCTTTGACTCTTGTTTTTCTCTACCTATTCGTTAACAGCTTAAGGGGATATTCCAAATACGCGCGGACTGGTAGGTGAGATCGCGGGCTTTAACCCATGTGGAAGAGCACAGTCCTTAACCCAGGAGAACTTGCTAACAAGAGCAATAACTTCACTGAATCTACCACCGGATCCGAATCGCGAACCACTGAGAAAATCCAGCAAGACACTCAGTGGGTTGTGTCTATGAGTTTTGAATCAATATGGTTCACAGCATTCGTGATGAGTTGTAAATATTTAATGGTTTGGGCCAACAACACGAAACCAATGTTAACATATTGCGATGCGATAATTCACCGTCCATAATATTCTTCGTGAAAAACAAGGGTATTTATTTATCTGTTATTTACACCGAGAGGGTAATAATTTAGTTAGTCTGTGATACCGCACGAAAAGGTTCACATGTATCGCTCGAGGTCATTATTTGGTTTAATACGTTACTTTTAAACGTATGTTTCTCCAGAAATTATTTTATAAATTTACTTACTGAAATTGAATTTTCATTTACGTTGGTGAGCAGACAAACCAGGCTACAGCCTTTCGATTTTTAAATGGTCACCAGAATATACACAAACGTCACATAGTCTAAAAATGTGAATTGAAAATTTAGATGGTACATATTTTGTTTCAAATATCTACGCACAGTCTGATTTTCTTTGTGTTTTGTACCATATATTACATGCGGTGTGCTTTGCATTGGTTGATATTTTTCAGTTATCTCTTCATAGCTATCGCGGCACACCATGGGAGCAGAATTCATCCTTACTCTTCGGAATTTATGTGTTTACTTGCAGTGCGTGTTTGACTGTACAATGATATGAATGAATGATAATGTTTCCATCCACATTCTCTGAGCGCTATCATGTGACGTCATAGTATGGTATGACGTGTGACGTCATAATATGGTAGTGGCAGATTTGTTGCATGCCTGATATTTTTGATGTTCACGAGTCAAGGTCATGAGATCAATTGAGCCCTCAATTAGGCTATGTATTTGTACCTTAGCATTAATCCTTTAATAATACAATAACAATAGAGAAAGACAAGTTTATTAAATGCTATCTACGTGTAAACCATCGAAGTAAAAAATGAGGTAAAAATCAATTTAAGAGTTAAGGATGAAAGTTTATGTATGTGCTAAGGTCTTTATCTGCAAATGTCTCGTTTGGCTGAAGTTGTCAAAGGGAGAAATCTTTCCAACAAGTGTTGTCGAGAACTTATTACACAAATCGATTAATGATTGCTTGATTTATTCATTTTCAAAATTATGTTTTATGCCTGAATAACTAACCGAATAGCATGAATAGCAAATTTAAAAGTAAATTTTGTCTATTAGTGAATTTTATTTATTTTATAATCATAGATATTTTTTCTCTCTATAACACAGTACACGAATTATTATGGACAGTGTCGATGTAGTCCAGCTTTTTTGAAGTAACAAGCTTAGCAACTACTACAACTAGCAATTAACTTTCTTTTCGATATAGCTAAGGCTATAAGGTTGATTTCGTTATTTTTAATCAATATCCCAATGTAAACAAAGAAACTGGCTATATTTTCCAATGCCTAATAAGAGTATTTGTAGCCAAAATTGTATGCACCTAGATTGTACGTGTGAATTTTGCTTTGGTCAAATTAAAAAAACGCAAAACTGATTACTTCGTAAATTATGTTTTTTTTTATTGCTTTGATGGGTGGACGAGCTCACAGCCTACTTGGTGTTAAGTGGTTACTGGATCCCATAGACATCTACAACGTAAATGCGCCACCCACCTTGAGATAGGTTACCTTTAACGGTAGGCAGCGGCTTGGCTCTGCCCCTTACATTGCTGAAGTCCATGGGCGACGGTAACCACTCACCATCAGGTGGGCCGTATGCTCGTCTGCCTACAAGGGCAATAAAAAAAAAAGAAATAAGTTCTAGAGTCTCAGTATAGTTACAGTACATTAAAGTTATGTAGCAATTAAGGATGTATTCTTAGTTCTATTTTTTATAAAATGAAACAGTAACGAAAAATAATATAGAAACAATACATTTGGGCTTATTAAATAGAGAGTGGAATGGCTGAATAGATTCGAAGAATATTGGCAATCTTATTACTTATTTGTTATATGACGTAAATTGTTACTGTCGTACTAAAATCCATAGAAAACGATAATTTTAAATGACAGCTTCTAATTATTAAATTTGTTAAGAGGTATCGATTTTGAGACGAAACAAGGTTCGTTCGCCTCTTCGCTTTGTTAAGAAACACTCAAGAGTCTTATGACGTTGCTAGATATGAGTTAAAAGCTTTGGGCGCATAGGAATGAGTGTTGGTAAAGTTCTCACATATTCACTGTTACACACATTAAACGTTATATAGTATACAGTTATATGTATTGTATTTGACATACTTTGGTAGCAAATAAGAGTAATGCCATCTGACATTCTGTTTACATGTCATACATATAAAATTTCGTACGTAATACGTTTTGTGAAATACGTACTGTGTCATTTCAGCCACGCAATCTTGTGGGCTATATGGGTTATGATGGTTTTCCCTACGAATCTCGCCATTCCTGATTAAATCTAGCAGGGAAATTCCGAGTATAGTCTTATTTATTACTCTACGAGTGAACCCGATATTTAATCTATTTTTCAACTCACGAACGCCCATTGCTGAACATAAGCCTCCCCTAAGCCTCGCCACAACGACCGGTTCTGTGTTGCTTGCCACCAGCCGATGCCGAACCTTTAATAGGTCATCGGTCCACCTTGTGATAGACCTACTAAAACCTATCAACCCTGGCCGTATCATGGCCTTCTTTAATAATACAGACTGCCCTTCTCTCCCTGTAGGTATCGTTAGAGGCAGCTAAGGGATTATCCAGAAAATGGGCAATAGCAGTATTTTAACAACACACTACGTTCGCCAATGTCAAGCGCGGCAATTGTGGCAATACAATTTTCAACATGGCTGACATGTTCTATGTAATTAGAGACAATTAAATATCTTGCCTGCTTCTGCTTCAGTGTAAACACGTGTTCCTATTAGAGTAGTCAGAATGTAGCGATAGTCGTTAATCCAATGTCAATTCTATACAATGTCAAATTTAATATCTAAATTCTAGAGGATTTGTTCATGTTACGATACAGCTGCAGTAACTATTTAACACCAGATGGGTGGTTAAATTATTTTAAGTACTTTTTGTAAATGTGTACAAACAAAAAACGATGAAAATGCTAAATGTTATTTTAAGACGAAGGCAAATAATACGTGAATAATAACGAAAGGAATCGTAACGT
Source organism: Bombyx mandarina (assembly GCF_003987935.1). The sequence continues at coordinate 50,179 of NW_021011598.1, forward strand.
AGCGAAATGAAAAAGAAGCTTAGGACGTGAGCCCCGAAATATCTTTCTAAGATTAATGACGAGGAAATGTAGCCTTGATGATTTTATTCCGGTCTGACCATCACTCAATGTCATTATTTTGAATAAGAATATAGCCGGTCTGAGCGTTGAAACTACTTTTTTTATGAGCATTTTAAGTTCGACGAGAATTATCTTAAGAAAAACATTAAAGTAAAATTTAGACGTCTCGAATTGACAAAGAAGACACTCTTTAAAATGTACATCGTTTGACTATGATGCCAAAAATGTTCAATAACTATTCAAGAAAGCAGTGATGGAACGTCTCTTCGATGAGATATTACCAAGTAATTAACTATATATTATACAAACAACAAAATCATAAGATTTCTGTTTGTTAGATAATATTGCGGAAACGAACCGTTTGCTTGTAGGTTTTTGATTGGAATCTTGTTGATTGAGTTTTTGTTTGCCCTTTGTAGGCAGACCAGTATACTAGTATATCCGGCTCAGTGGTCACCATCGCTAACGAATGTCAGCCATATCAAGAGCGTAGCCATACTGCTGCGTAAAATAGAAGTCAAATAAACAACTCAGCTGTGTTTATTTTGCGGTTTCCACGCAGGGTTAGGATCTTTTTGGAAACATCGATGAAGGTTATTTCGACATTGAATACGTGAAGGTGGTATTAAAAAAAAAAAAAATTATATTTGAGAGATTTGATCAGATTCATATACAGTAATTTATTTGACGGGATTGTTTAAAATTCATTATGTTAAATAATGGTCCTACAGAGTAGCTCGATCCCAATCGCTTTCAATTAGGATTAGGGCAATTAAGTTGGTCTTTACAAAATGGACTGGATAAATGTAGTATTAGCGTCCTACAAAAGCGATATGTAAATCTGTTATAATTGTAATTTCATATTTTTGAACACAAATGGTTTTTCAATATAAGGAGAACAGTTTTATTAGAACAAACAAGCAAGCAAATAAATCGGCAGATGAAAAATTTGTAATTGCCTAATTTGTGGTAAGATAAACCTTAATATAATTTTACTATTGTTGAGTGTCTGTTTGTAATATTGAAATAACCGCTTTTTACTACATGCATATGACTATATACGGTACATACACCAAAATAACATTTTTTACAATTTTTGTCTGTTTGTCTGTCTGTCTGTTTGTTCCGACTATCTCTGGAACGGTTGGGCCGCTTTTAACGAGACTTTCACGCCCCGCGGCGTCACCCGCGGTACGAAAATAGCATCGCGTGACTCAGCTAGTATATAATGTAAAAAAATTAGACGTAGAAACACATTTTGGTTACGATTTCAAATTTCCATTGAAAACCGAGTAATTAAAGTTTTATTACACACTCGCAAATACAGATAGCTTGTACTTAATAAATAACACGTTCACGATGGTGAGATTTTATGAAACACTTGTGGTGCGTGTTAACATAGCAGTGTTTAACCCGACTGTCACCGTTTATTAAAGAGCATTCAGATAAACACAATCATAACGAATCTCTTTGTAGGCATGCGGCGCCCGAAAGGCGGATACATAACAGTCACGAACTTTGACCCTCCCAATTTAAAACGTAACTCACGAGTTCAAAGGGGCTCTTAACGCCCCGGGTTAGTGTATTACAATAGGCTACATAAGCACAGGTATTGTTCTTTGACTGTAATTGAATAACTATGAATAATTGTTAGGATATGACTGATGCTAATTTGTTTCTCGTTAATGAATTTTGTGCTGGAAGGTTTATGAGTTTGCCCTTTCGATCATTTATTTCAGTCGAAGTTTTAATGTGTTTTGTTGTTTCGTAGCGTTATGAATGAAGTAATGTGAATTTCCGAACGATGGTTTCCCTTAATTAAATATTAATACTGAAAAACGATCCTCCAAAATTAAAACGCTTAATTGTAGAAAGAGGGTGGATGCTGATTCCCACTAATTTGGACCTGAAACATGCCCCATTACCGATACATAAGATATTCTATATTTTAATTGACTACCGTGACGGTAGCTGCCTGTTTAACTATGTACTTTTAATTTTTTTACAGAGTCAAGACTAAGTATGATAAGCTTAATTTCCATTCTTCATGCTGCAAACAATGATAATAATTTACATAATATATTTAGAGATCAACATGTGTATTTGTAACAAAAGTATTTCGTCAACCCTAGCTACGTAACGATTATGTAATATCATAGATTTTTTCTATATTGACCATTACAAAATTTGATTGCATAAATCATTAAAAATTACAATCACCGGTCATCGTTCTCGTCCAACCCGTCACCTGCGACGAAGGGCTCGGCGAGTAAATTAACTCATAGAACATCCCACTGAGTTTCTCGCCGGATTTTCTCAGTGGGTCGCGTTTCCGATCCGGTGGTAGATTCTGCGAAGCACTACTCTTGCTGGGGTTAGTGTTAGCAACAAAGTCAGATTTGAGCCCCATGAGCTCACTTACTAGTTCGGTGAATCTAGAATAACTCATTGAGGTTATTAGAATAGGCAAGAAAAAAAAATTACATTCATTTATAACTGAAATTATAATATATAACGTATTTGACTCATCTCGATTAGAGCTTACCTACTAAATCGGTGAATCTAGAATAACTCCTAGAGGTAACTAGAAGAGTTATGAAAAAAAAAATACATTCATTTTTAACTGAAATTATAATACATAACGTATTTGACTCATCTCGCCTGTCTTACTCGTAACAAACTACTAGTATTCAAATATATGATTATAACTAGTCAGGTCATAAGTATTGTCACACAGTAAAAACTTTTCTTTTAGAATGCTGGCCACAAAAAAGTTTATTGAATTCGAATTTCGAATTGTTCATGAAAATAAAAATGTATACTTTTAGAATTTTACTCATTTTTAAATATGGAGTGGACGCTTAAAGAAGACCGTGTTGCAGTTATTGCGTTGCATCGTTGCGGTTACGCGCCAATTCAAATTTTTAACATACTGAAAAATTTGAATATAACCAAAAGATTCGTTTATCGTACCATCAAACGATACAATGAAGACTCTAGTGTAGATGACAGGTCAAGAAGTGGTCGCCCTCGGTCTGTTAGGACTCCAGCAGTGATAAAAGCTGTGAAGGCGCGAATTCAAAGAAATCCCAAACGTAAGCAGAAACTGTTGGCCCTTCAGATGGGGTTAAGCAGAACCACGGTGAAAAGGGTGTTAAATGAAGACTTAGGGCTTCGGGCATATCGAAGAAAAACAGGACATCGTTTGAATGCTCGTCTAATGGACCTGAGACTGAAGAGATGCCGCGCTTTGTTGAAGCGGTACGCGGGAAAAAAATATCGGGAAATTCTTTTTTCGGATGAAAAAATTTTTACCGTAGAAGAGAGCTACAACAAACAAAATGATAAGGTGTACGCACACAGTAGTGAAGAAGCGAGCAACCGTATTCCGCGTGTCCAACGAGGTCATTTTCCATCCTCGCTCATGGTATGGTTGGGAGTTTCTTATTGGGGCTTAACAGAGGTACATTTTTGTGAGAAAGGTGTAAAAACGAATGCAGTTGTGTATCAAAATACAGTCCTGACGAACCTTGTGGAACCTGTTTCTCATACCATGTTCAATAACAGGCACTGGGTATTCCAACAAGATTCGGCGCCAGCTCATAGAGCGAAGAGCACACAAGACTGGCTGGCGGCGCGTGAAATCGACTTCATCCGGCACGAAGACTGGCCCTCCTCCAGTCCAGATTTGAATCCGTTAGATTACAAGATATGGCAACACTTGGAGGAAAAGGCGTGCTCAAAGCCTCATCCCAATTTGGAGTCACTCAAGACATCCTTGATTAAGGCAGCCGCCGATATTGACATGGACCTCGTTCGTGCTGCGATAGACGACTGGCCGCGCAGATTGAAGGCCTGTATTCAAAATCACGGAGGTCATTTTGAATAAACTTTAGTGTCATAAAAATCTATGTTTTGTTAAGTTCATTTTGGTATATGAATGGTTACATAATGAATAAACTTGTTTCAATTATTTTACATAAAACTTGTGACAGAATTTATGACCTGACTAGGTATATTCATACAATATTGTTCCTCGATGGTGACAACTCCAACATATTACGAAAATCTATTTAAAACGAACGGTAAGAAAAGGAAATTGTATGTTTGAGAATTAAATTCACCTTCCTTGCTCACATTAACAGTATACATTAGTGTCTGTAATACCCACAGACATTTAACAAAAAGCATTCACCCATAAAGGTATAAAACACAAATGGGTCACACAGGACTTCTGAGGGGTTTGCGAGAAAGGCGTGTGCAAAAACCGAATTAAATTTCTTGAGCTGTCCCGGCTTCGGATAACGTTATCTTTGCGAGGGTCTGTTTGATGTAAGCGCGTGTACTGTGTGGATTTGTACTAATTAGTTATTTACGAATGTAGCCTAATCGACATTTTGTTTCACTGACTACTTATTCTTACGCTTCTTCGAGGATTTAATATTGAGTGAGCAGTAACTGACACCGGTCAAACAAGTTTTTATTACAAACTAGCTGACCCGGCAGACTTCGTAGTGCTTCAATCGACAAATAAAAGACCTAATCTTCTGTATAAAATAAACTTAAAACAAACAAAAAAGAATCCGTCCGACGGGGGACATGTCAAAGGGAAAGCAAAAAAAATTTTTTTTAATTAATTCCTAGCATTTTCGTATTTATCTACCTTTTAAACCTTCTCTGGACTTCCACAAATAATTCAAGACCAAAATTAGCCAAATCGGTCCACCGAGTAGTTCTCGAGTTTTAGCGAGACTAACGAACAGCAATTCATTTTTATATATTGAGATAAGAAGATAAGAAGATTAAGTAAACTTCAGCTCTTCTTTAATTTAACTTACTCGGTGGTGCAGTTGTTAGCGGCTCTAAGTGCTAGGCCGAAGGTTGTGGGTTCGATTCTCACGTCGAAAAACATTTGTATGATAAATAGCCATTTTTACTTTGTACGTGTCGGGCTACGACTCAGACATCAGGAATGAAACCGAGATATATCATACACGAATTTATTACTATTAAATAATCACCGATCGTAACCCAGTAATCTAAATAAATTATAAAAGTGGAGAAAACTAATTAAATGACAATCATGAATAATAACTAAATCAAGGATAATTTTGTAGACTGCGAATGGCAATATAGGCGATCACATAGGGCAGTACTACCTGTCAGAGTTCCGTGCACCCACCGCAATAAATACAGTAGTCAAAGACAATGTTCCACGTCCAACTTATGTGCAGTACTGACAACTGTCGAAAGACAAGGAGTACTCTCTAGGGCGAGTCTCCGAATGGGGTGAATTGAACTTGGTTCAAGTTGGCGTCCAAAATGCTGGGAGTCCTCAACAGAGCGAAGAGGTACTTCACGCCTGGACAAAGACTTTTGCTTTATAAAGCACAAGTCCGGCCTCGCGTGGAGTACTGCTCCCATCTCTGGGCCGGGGCTCCCAAATACCAGCTTCTTTCATTTGACTCCATACAGAGGAGGGCCGTTTGGATTGTCGATAATCCCATTCTCACAGATCGTTTGGAACCTCTGGGTCTGCGGAGGGACTTCGGTTCCCTCTGTATTTTGTACCGTATGTTCCATGGGGAGTGCTCTAAGGAATTGTTCGAGATGATACCGGCATCTCGTTTTTACCATCGCACCGCCCGCCACCGGAGTAGAGTTCACCCATACTACCTGGAGCCACTGCGGTCATCCACAGTGCGTTTCCAGAGATCTTTTTTGCCACGTACCATCCGGCAATGGGCTCCCCTCCACGGTGTTTCCCGAGCGCTATGACATGTCCTCCTTCAAACGAGGCTTGTGGAGAGTATTAAGCGGTAGGCAGCGGCTTGGCTCTGCCCCTGGCATTGCTGAAGTCCATGAGCGACGGTAACCACTCACCATCAGGTGGGCCGTATGCTCGTCTGCCTACAAGGGCAATAAAAAAAAACAATAGTTCGCACACCAAGACGCATCCGTTCAAATGTGTGCAGAGCTTTTTTTCCTACCAAAATTGATGGCCTAGAGAGGACATTTCAGCGTAACCCTAAGAAGTAGGTGAGCTCGCGGAGCTCAAACCTGATGACATTGCTAACACTAGCCCTCGCAGATGCCAGCACACAATATACGACTATCCGTCATATGTACGAATTTAAACGTATTTAAGTTTGTATATCAGTCTCTAGTTCCCATAGTACAGGCAATCCTAGAAACAATTGAAAGATCTTGCACTTAGGTACACCACTAGGCTACACCGACTTTTATTTTTTGTTCTTAATTACAAGGTTACAAGGCGTCTTGTGCACCCACATGAGTAGGTACCACCGCCCTGCTTAATTCTGCCGTGAAGCAGTAAAGCGTTCCGGTTTGAAGGGTAGAGTAGTCGTTGTACTGTAAAAAAAACTGAGACTTAGAATTCGTATCTCTTGGTGGGTGGCGGCATTTACGCTTCCTTAACCATTTAATACCAATCTACAAAATCGTGATAGTGCGGTCCTACATTGTTAATTGCTGATACCCTTACATGGCCTTGCCTTACATTGTTAATGATAGTCAGAGAATACTGCTATTGGCCATTCTTCGGTGGAACCGTTAGTCGCCATTTGTGCTGTTATTCTAAAAATAAAAAATGTTTGTATAATACGACCAAAACGAAATTTATTGTTGTCATAAAAGAACGACTATTTCGATACTGACGTTGTTAATACCACTTAACATCATTTTACTGCTGCTAGCATATAGCCCACGTCTGCATGAAACGATACCTCTTATTATCTTTATATTGCAAACCAAACATGCGCTAGGGCAGCCGTTGAAAAAATGCAATTGATATTTTATGTTTTTATAGTAACACTAATCACCATGGTAACAGTATTCATATTATGGTGTCTGGGCTCTGGTAGCCGCTGTAATCGCAAGATTAGATAGGCTTGCTACCTATCATGGTTAATTAAAAATTGATTTGAAAAATGAATGATCCCATTGTGCACTATGTTGTCAGCGGATACTTGCTTGTAATGAAGTAAAGTAAAACGTTCATTGAAGTAACACTACCTTAAATCAGCGGTAGTTAAAGGTAAATATTATACGGAAGTAATATTCTACCAGTCGAATCATAAATCATATGTTCTATAAAAGAAAACATCGCATAATTCGATTTAGATTCGTTTATTCACGGAGAAGACATGTTCCCACCGGAAAAAAATGTCGTTATTTTTATCCTTTGATCGCAATTCGGGAAGGATTTTTTTTCGGTATCCGACGGTTGATGTGGGGTGAGTAAATACTTTTTCAAAGAGTCTATTAGGGTTGTTTTAAAAATAAAGTTTTATTGTAAATTATTCTTTCTTAAATAATAATTTTTTTTTTTTTTAAAATGTTCGCGACTAATATACTAGTTACTGTTAATTTGTTAAAGTCGAAATGCTCTGACGTAATTCGAAATAACAGCCTGTGTAATACACGTAGTAAATACAATTACATACGCATTTCGTATTCTGTGTGACATATAGATTAGCGAGCAGGTTTTGCTAATCTATATGTCAAATACACAATCATGAATTGTTGAATCTTACAAACGCAACGAATATTCAACTCGTTTTAAATGTTAATCCGAAAAGTTTGCTTTTCCTAGTGATATGCTAAGTTTGCTTCCAACTGCGTCGTCTATAGTACGGCTCGATACCATAAGCTGAACTTGATTGGACTGCTTCAAATGCATGGAACTGAGTTTTCACTTCATCTGCGACTGCATATGTATGTTTGACTGCAAACATTTTAAAATTCACTTTCCGTCTGCTGCTGATTCGAATTGAATATTTTGTATTCGTAACACAAAATAGTGGATTCAATGTAAAATATTGTAGGTATCTAAGGAATTTTTTTGGGGAATTTAATTCTGAACAGTTTTGGACGTTTTAAAGAATTTGGGATGGTCATTAAAAAATACCAATTTTAATAACATGCGTACCGTGAGATCATTTACACAAATAACGGAAGAAACAAACATTTAGTAAAGAAAAGAATTGTAAAGTTATAGAGGTACTAAATTGAATTAAAATTGGTTATACACGATGAAAGAAATTTTAGCCCCCATAGTTTATAATCAGAGCGCACTACGAAAAAGGTCAATTAATTGCATAAAACTCAATGGTTATTTATGTAGGTAGAACAGAAAATACTACGAGTATCTGATTAAAATAGAAAGAAAAGATATACACACTTTCACTGGTGGTAGGACCTCTTGAGAGTCCGCGGGGGAAGGTACCATCACCCTGCTTATTTCTGCCGTGAAGCAGTAATGCGTTTCGGTTTGGAGGGTGGGGCAGCCGTTGTAACTGTACCTGAGACCTTAGAACTTATGTCTCAAGGTGGGTGGCGCATTTACGTTGTAGAAGTATATGGGCTTCAGTAACCACTTAACATCAGGTGGGCTGTGAGGTGGTCTACCCATCTAAGCAATAAAAAAAAAACACGACGCTTTCTTCAAGATCTTCAAAGAACAATGTCATAATTAAATTTTCATAGGGGAACAAGGTATAATCCTAGTTTTTTAAAACCTAGTTCGTTGTAGGTACTAAAGCAAAAAAATAACTTCTTAAAACTCCATAAAATGTAATCGTTAGACTGATCAGCGGTTTTTTCGTAATTTTTCAACTGAAAGCAATCATTATATTGTGAAACCAAAAAATAATATTATATAAAAATGATTTGCTTTGAAGTATGATACGAATAGAATATGATCTAACGAAAAATCAGCAACAAATTGGTACGGACGCGACCGTCTAGAATCTTCGATTAATTAGAGACTACTCTGTAACAAGGGATATACGGTGAGTATATGTCAACAGGGATTTGAAGAAGGATAAATTGCTTTGTAAGTCTAATTAATTTTACCTATTCCGTATTCTTAGGCAATCGAAGATAGATTAAATAGGTGATCGTGGATTTGTTAGACATATAACAAAATATGTGATGAGTAAATAATTGTTTCCCATTTGATGACTTTTATGACTATATTAGTGCGTTTCGGTTTGAAGAGTGGGGCAGCCGTTGTAACTATACTTGAGACCTTAAAACTTATATCTCAAGATGGGTGGCGCATATACGTTGTAGATGTCTATGGGCTCCCGTAACAACTTAACACCAGATGGGCTGTGAGCTCGTGCAACCATTTAAGCAATAATAAAATATATTTTTTTACAACCTTAAAAATAAAGATTCCTCCGACCACGTTGATACCATAAGGTTAAAGAATGAGTAAATGTCGTAAAATCGTAAGATCATATGACAGCTTCTCGATGGAAACAGAAAGACTGATGGTTGCAATCCGCGTGAGCTCGTATTGTTACTTAGAACAGGGGTTAGGGTTAAAGTAAATAGAAATATACTTAAAAGGAATAATTAATGATGAGGAAACTGCCAAGGGCTTGGTCGGAGATGCTACTTAGACCAGGTCTTAGGGATAAAGTAAATAGGAATATACTTAAAAAGAATAATTATGTGATGAGGGTTGTCAAACTTCCAAGGGTTTGCTCGAAGAATAGTCTGCGCTAAAATTGTGGTAAACTTTGTCTCCATCTAAAGACCTTATAATTGGAGATTTAGTAGCTTCTGCAGATCGCCCTTTTTGACCAGTCATATACCCTGGATTCGTGTATCCTTGACCCAAAAGGTCAAATATCTGGGAGTTTTCCTAGATAGTCCCACGACTTTCCGCCACCACATAAAGTCTGTTCATAAGCGCGCCTCCTTAATCCTTGGCAGACTTTATCTTAAATGCACAACTCGAGTTAACTGTCCCTTCTTGGTACAGTGAGACTTTACAAAACTTTTATCCGTCCCATATAGACATATTGACCTATGCCAGTGTGGTACTCAACCACGCGGCCTGCACTCATATACGTAGATACCCTCCAGTCTTCAAATTGTAGTTTTTGCAAAATAGCCATCGGACTACTGCGGATTGTGATAAAAGTAGATTTCAATAACCATCTAGGCCTTGAACCCATCAAGAAATATCTGAAACCCTGATGCGAACGCTACTTCGATAAGACGATGCGGCATGATAACTTCTACGTCACGGTCGCAGCTGACTATTCACCGAATCCGGCTATATCAAGTCCAGTCACCGTCGATAGCACTAAGCACGTCATTATGGATTCACGCAATCCACTAACTCGACTATTAGACGCCAGTGGATCTAGCATGTAGAGCATAGGGACCTTGGTAACCGTACTGGTCGAAGAATCCGACGTGAAATCTTACCCATATCATCATATCACTGAGCTTCTCACCGGATATTGTCAGCGGGCCGCGATTCCGATTCGGTAGCAGATGCATTCGCGACGCCGCTGCCTTTGAATTGCATACGTGTCCTTTTGAAGCTGAAAAGGTCTCTTGATCTCACCAGTAATCCTTCCCGCTCAATAAAATGGGCGCGCAAGCCGTACAGTATTTTAAAGAATTCGTCTTACTCGGTACTGGAATAGGGTCAAATGTAATCTATTCGATAGAGTAGAATATACATATTAAATTGTTTATTTATATTGAGATTGATTTTCCAGCAAAAAAAAAAGCTTTGTATAATGTTACATTAGAAACTTGACTTCCTCATTTATATTTATCGAATAATATTAAAAAACTGAAATGGTTTCCTTAAAAATATTAAACAGCATATTGTGGAACTGTGATATTGTTATGCGCTGGGGTTCGGGATCAATAAAACTTCCACCGAAGTACACGGCAGTTAGTGATCGGATATACTCGAAGCGAAACAGCGAATGGATCACCTGAAGCGAAGCGGAAGAAGCGAATTACGAATTTTAAAGTGCTATGAAAGTCTTCTAAGTGTTAAATAGAGTTTCAATTTGTACTGTGGCGGAAGTTTTATTTATCCCGAAAACGCGTAACAATATTAAATCGAATAGCAAACGTCAGCGAGACCTACATCAGATGTGAAATGGATGACACTCGATATTGTTCGACATTTGCTGACTTCATTCTAATAACTTTCTTTGTTCGGCTATATGTTACGAAAGATAGTTGAAACAACTTATTTTGAAATATCATAACTTTACGTTACGTCAGTAGATTTCACCATTATAACTTTTTAAGAAATTGCAATTCTTTTCAAAGCACTTTGTGTTTCTCCTCTTGTGATTGGATTCTGCGGATTGTTCGTGATTTAAATTGCATTTTCGTTTCGTTTAGGCAAACGCCCGTTTCAATAAATCAATCTCCAACAAATGCGAATGTTAATTTGATCAATGACATTGCAAGTAAAAAGCCAAGTCTGATTCTTTCCATATAGATTTATTGTACTTAAGAGAATTTCGCTAGGAATTCTCGGATTTATCGAGAAATAAAGACCGAAAGTTGATGACGCTCATCGAGTGATGAATGTTGGATATTGAAAAATGACGTCGGAAAGTATAGAAATGAATATCAACTTTTACGATTATCTATCTTACTTTTTCAGCGCGGATAGTGTGTGCGTCAATGAATAAATTGAGTATTAAGAAAAAAGAAACGTGTGTATAAATATCTAGTTATATTTATACAATTTACAATTATTCTTTATCAGTTTTATTGTAAAATTATTTTACAATGAAAGAATTTCATCAAAGTAAATTGAAATATATGCAAATAAAATTTAGGATTTATTGATATGTATATCGCTAGACTCAGAGTAACAATGATTTATTGCTATTCCACTTCCAATTTGCTTCTTATCTGCATCTTATCTAGGCTTCCACGGCTTCGGCGGGAGCTTTCCAGAGATAAAACAACTTGTAGACACGAACGGTCATTAATCAAATAGGCTTGAGCTGAAATAGGCAAAATTATTTTAAGTAGATTCCCGTTTCAAAATTCCAAACAAACGAATCATGATATTTCTGGTTATCTTTTAAAAATGTTTCAATAATTTAAAGAGGAGCTTAAAGTAATGCACGTAATGACCGAGACGCACTTTCAATTCTGTTTTTGCCACCTCGCAATCAGAACAGCTTACCTAGATTAAAAGCGGTTTTCTCTCTGAAATTCCTACTTTACAGAAGCTGTAGAGGAGATTAAATTCCGAACAAAAGCTTTCAGAAGAAAATTTTCTCACGAAATTTCCGTATTGCAGTTTCCCATAAATCAGAGTCAACGAAGTTTGGCAACGATCGATAGTCGATGTTGTAAAGAAAGGTACGAGAATGGAATACCGATTACTGTGAACATATTTCGTCATATAAATATTTTCGGAACGTGACGGGTCGTCGACTAGGGGATCATGAAAGAATGTCCTTGTGTTTTGCTTGGTTCTATAGGACGTTGGGATTATTGAATACCAGTAAACACCTTATGTGTTATAATACCGAATTTATTGCTAAAGTTTTCTGTAGTAATTGTTACGATCTAATTAGAAAAATCAATTATATATTATAAGAGAGGCTTGATAACTTGATAACTTAGTAGCAAGACATTTTGAAATATTTACCTTTAGATATATAGTATTATGAAAGATAAAAGTGTTTTCAGTTAAAAATAAACGTTGCAAATATAGAACATTTAACTGTGTTGAAGGGCTATCAACGATCATTGAATTATTATTTAAATATCTTTCGTGGTAGAAATACCTACAATGGAGGCAGCAGACTGAAAAATTGGATAAAGTTAGTAATCATGCAATTTTATTTAAAATTCATGTTTGGTTTTACGACACGATGTTAATCCTGGTTCCGCTTCTTATGAGTTGTTAGAATATGATTATAGAGTAGAATAAATTTTTTGGGCTGAAAGAGTGAGAGATTGAGAGAAAATACATTGGACAAGTAGGATAAATTCTAATATTTATATTTTTGTTCTAATTTTCACTATAATCTAAATTTAAATGATTGTATTACATTATTTTTAATGTATAACAATACATTAAATGCTATTTACGAAAAAAATATAATTTTATTAGTTACATATCTATAAATTCAATTGAAGTATTGATGTGATTCGTATGTGAAACGAAGTGCCCAATAAAAGAAAGATATAAAGTGTACATTTATAAAGAAATAAGGTTTTTCCGTCTAAATCGCAAGCTAACACAAGTAAATTTTCTGTGTTGAAATTAAGACCGTGTGTGTTTTTCTCGCCGCTACAGATAAACATTTTTCTCGCATACGGCCACAAGCAAACATTGCCTGATTGTGTTCACTGCAAACAAACCTTTTCAAATCCAACAAAGGAAGAAAAAAAACTAAATAGAACGGAACTAGATATTAGTGTGTTAGTTTGGCGCATTTAAAATGAATATAAAATTCAATGAACACTATTAATAATATAAATCGCACAGTTATTTAATTAATCATTTAATGGGACGTTTTCTTAAACATTATAAACTTATTATTAGGAAAATTAAAAATGTTAAAAACTTTTATTTGTTATTTTGTTAATACTGAATAAATCAATTGTTTTTTTGTTAGTGGCCTAACACTGAAAACGACGGTACTTAATACTTAAGAGCCATTTTTTTTATTGAACTTATTCTCCTTAAAACATGAAGTCGAAGTCTCTTCCGTGAACATTGCCGCGTAATTGGCTTGCGACAGTAAGTGCTAATGGTAGTACTTATCCGTGCGCCATTACAATCTCTACCGTCATATACTCGTATGTATCTCAAGTTGTGCAGTGATATTTACATATTGCTGTTTATTGAATTTAAACATCTAAAGCTCTAAGGGCTGAAATAATAACTGTTGATTAAAAAAATTACTCAATTTTATTTATGAAGTTATAAAGTTATAACTACCACACACACAACACACACACACACACACAAACACATATATGTAGCACTAGATAACTCAATTTATGTCACAAAGTTCTGTAGTGTAATAATTTGCACTATATATCAAACAAACTTGTGTTATGAAGGCTGAGCTAACGTTAGGTGTCAAGAGTTTCACTGAATTAATTTACGTTCAAGAGCTTAGAAGCTAGAACTCTTTATGTTAATTAACAACAAATAATGTTAAGTGGTTTCATATTTTTATTTTACTAGAATTAATGTACATTGCTGCTAATTTCGTAGGTTTAATGTTCACATTTTTCGGGAGGATTTTACATAAGCTCGTATAAATCTATAAACATTTATTAAATAAATGTATGTATTTATTTATTTTATTTAAATTTTGTGTAATTTTGTGTAAATTTTGTGTGTCCTTAAATGTATTCAAATTTTTTCTTTTTTTTTTATTGCCTTTGTAGGCAGACGAGCATACGGCCCACCTGATGGTGAGTGGTTACCGTCGCCCATGGACTTCAGCAATGCCAGGGGCAGAGCCAAGCCGCTGCCTACCATTTAATCTCTCATCAAATATCGTCAAATAATCGTCAAATCTGTTGTCCGTGAAGGCACCGATATACCATTAGGCAAACTACAAAAACCATTTATTTATTTATTTTTATTTATTTATTTATTTATGTACACACAAAAAGGAAGACATAGCACAGAGTAATAGGAAAATTATGTACAAAGGCACTGCTTATTTCTTTAAGAAATCTCTTCCAGCAGACCTGTGAGAAGATTATGAGAATAATAATTTAAAGTGATGAGTGTGTGTAGAACAGTTAAAATAACAAATACAACATGTAAATTATAGTAATGCACATACACATAGCAAATATTGTTAAACTTGCATACAAAATATTATAAGTAGCACAGTAGGTATATACGAAGAGTATAGAACAATGATCATTCGGTTGATGAGAGATAGAGAACCATAATAGTGTTTTAGGGAAATCAACTTACAAAAATAAAATATTTTATGAAAATGAAACTCATAGTATCCCTGTAAAATACTTTTGCAACAATGATCTGAGTTGTAAAACTTTTTCCTCAATTGAATTACTTTGAAAGGAAATGGCGAATACTTTTTTTTGTTATTTTTTATTTACAGGTTTGGTCTATTTTGAGAGACCTACTAGAATATTATATTAAAGTTATAAGTAGTCCTAGTACGCCATGGTGATCTTTTCTTTTTCAGAAGTCCTTTAGTGGAAGCCGTTTTCTTTACAAATTAGACTGCTATTGATTAATTTTCAATTTAAATTATGTTCTTTTGTAAAATAAGGTATATTATATAATTAGTGTAATAAGGTAGTAAAGTATAATAAGGTATACTTTAAATACGACCGCATGTCCATTGGTTTTGATTTCACATGCCAACTACAAATCTACTGATAGTTTATTGATCAAAGAATAACGCAAGCATATCACTAGTTCTAGAAAATGTAACGTGATTTATATTTAAAGGATAAACATCTAACGTGGGCGCGACGTATCTAGCTTAGTAATATCTCTGTTTTGTTTTCAATGAATGTTGAACTCGCGATTTTTGTATAAGAGTAAAAGAGAATGTAGTCGTCGTGGCCTAAAGGATAAGACGTCCGGTGCATTCGTGTGTAGCGATGCACCGGTATTCGAATCCCGCAGGCAGGTACCAATTTTCTAATGAAATACGTACTCAACAAATGTTCACGAATGACTTCCACGGTGAAGGAATAACATCGTGTAATAAAATACAAACTCGCAAAATTATAATTTGCGTAATCACTAGTGGTAGGACCTCTTGGGAGTCCGCACGAGTAGGTACCACCACCCCGCCTATTTCCGCCGTGAAGCAGTAATGCGTTTCGGTTCGAAGGGTGGGGTAGCCGTTGTAACTATACTGAGACCTTAGAACTTATATCTTGAGGTGGGCGGCGCATTTACGTTGTAGATGTCTATGGGCTCCAGTAACCACTTAACACCAGGTGGGCTGTGAGCACGTCCACCCATCTAAGCAGTTAAAAAAAAAAAGATACGTCCGTTGAGTTTATTTCGCCGCTTCTTTTCAACGCAGGTTCATTGTGTTTCTATAAAATTTGATAACCACTAACGCAGGTACGTCATAAGTTCTTCTAACCAGTAATATATTTGCACAATGCTTATATTGTCATACATTTTCAAAATCATTTTATTATTTAATTAAATTTGTACAACAAAAGCTTAGAGAGAAGTAGGAGCAATAGGTTAATGATGTAAAACATTATCATGCCCCATACGATTTCGCCTAAAGAATGAATGAAATCCAATAAAATAGTTAGTATTAGTGTTTGACTTACCGAATTATACTTGTGTGTATACTTATAACTTTTCTACTAAAGTCGTAATCTTCTCTCGTTTATACATAGTTCGAGATTCCTGTTTTGTTTAACAGAACTGTAACGATTTGACCTCTAAATTATGTCCAGTCGTGTTAGCGCATTTCCATTGAATTCGTGTTTATTATAATAGTAATATGTTAGCGTGTTTTCTCAATTCTGAACTTCGAAGCACTGTTTTGTTTTTTAAAACTTTCGGTATAATTTCAATAAATTTATCGAAGCTTTTTTTTTACAGTGGTGTTAAAGAGTTAGGGTGAGTGACGTTCTCAATGAAATATTAAAATCCATGGTAGCGTTCTCTCTTTTAACAACTGTTTTCTTTCCAAAGGCTTACTGGTTCAGGGAGTAATAGATTTTTATTTATTTTTGAAGACTTTATCTCCTGAATTAGGCCGATTACTTTTGCCTCGTTTTGAGACTATACGGAACGCAAGTGAGTCCGTATCAAATATTAAAAAGTGTTCAGTGATGGAAATATATCAAAATTTAGGTAGGTTCCTGCAATAGGTACCTGTTAATTTTATAGCAAGCGGTACGAAATTTTTATTATATGGTATGGAAGCTGTGTCACTCTTTAAACAGAAACGCGTGTCTGTTTTATGGTCGAAATACGTAGAATGCTAATTCTTACCCGCTCGGGCTTACTCTTCGTTCTACCACCGTTAAAACTATTAGGCATATCGGCAATTTTATGACTTTGCTTAATACCTATCAATTTAATTACATTAACATTTCAAAGATTTATTAACAACTGGCTGACCCGGCAGACTTCGTAGTGCCTCAATCGATAAATAAAAGACCTAAACTTTCTTATAAAATAAAACAAATAAAAGGAATCCGTCCGACGGGGGACACATCAAAGGAAAAACAAAATTGTTATTTTTATTTATTTCTGAGCATTTTCATATTTATCTACCTTTTAAACCTTCTCTGGACTTCCACAAATAATTCAAGACAAAAATTAGCCAAATCGGTCCAGCCGTTCTCGAGTTTTAGCGAGACTAACGAAGAGCAATTAATTTTTATATATAGGTATATAGATAGATAGATAACCGATCCGAAAAAGAGTCATTAATAGGATCAGTGATTTTAGATTGGAACAGTGAATATTTACCGTGTCGATAAGTAAAATTAATAAAGCATTTAAGTTAATTCTATCACCGATCCAGGCGCCACACTTAACATAAATCGTGTTCTAATGAGAGGCTTGTTCAGCAGATTTGTTTGCTTTTGTGTCCTTAATTTGGGTGCTTTCGCTTTGGTTTATGAACGCGATGATTGTGACCATTAATTCCGAGGACTGTTGATGTTTTATGCAGGATTTCAAATTATTATTTTTAATGATAAATAAGGGGAGTGGGTTTTTTACCCAGATTAAACGTCTAACAAAAGTTATAGATGTTGGTAAGAGAACAGCGAATCTGAAATGGAGTTGGACTGGACACTTAGCAAGGAGAAATGCTGACAGATGGGGTAGGACAGCGATAGAATAGTGGTCAAGATTTTATTGTAAAGGTGCCGTAAGACTTATCTAGGGCCATCGAACATTATGGCATAAAGTTGGGGAGACCTAAACTCAGCAGTGGGTATCAAAGGGCTGAAAAAGAATCATTAATATTGTGATGAATATGTTAAATAAAACATAGACATTGTAAATGGAATCGAATGAGATGGTAATTTAAGAGTTATTACAAATTTGATTTTGTACATAATTATCAAAGAATACATGTAGTAGTGAAAAGTACGAGCAAGTGTTCAGTGCAACTGTCACTGCCATGCGTGTCCTTCAAATGAGAGGTTGTAGATGAAAGCTGGCCACTTATTATAACTTGGATTCCTATTTTGAAAATTAGGTGGGAGATTTGACCTAACAGTTAATTTATTCACCGTAGACATGATTTGCTCACATTTTATCGTCTGGATGAATTGAGACCTCTTCTTTCCCGGCGATGTAGGAGTTTACTGGCTTAGATAAAAACTCGCATCACTGTGGCGGCGATATAAGTAAATTGAAATATTCGAAAGCTTGTTGCTCTGGTTAGAAGAGAGATTTCTTATTGAAGACGCTCAAGGAAAACTTCTTGTGGCTATGATGTTTGGGAGCGATTAATCATAGAAAGCCATTTCCTCAACTTTTGGGAGTCTACAATATCGTAGTAGGAAGCGGTGTAGCGTGACGAAGCTAACCTATCTCTACTACAATGCACCACTGCCGTGTTGGGAACAAAGTTTATCCCTTCAAATTAGTCAGATTCTTCATGCCATGTAAGTGGAAGACGATTATAAGTTAGCCTTTTGCATTCTTATTACGGCTAGTTTAAAAGAGCAAGACTTTTGACGGTTGAGTTTCTAGCGATAGAGGATTCATTTAGTGTCGTTTGATTCTGACACACTGAGCCCACATTCACAAAACTATAGGTAATTATGAAAGAGACGTTATTAGAATACGATTGAGACTCACTCTGTATGTTTTAAGGTGGGTGGTGGCATTTAATTGTTAATGTATATGGGATCTTGTAACTATTTAATACTAGATGGATGGTGAGTTCGACTTCTTATAATCAGCATTTAAACTGAATGAATGAATAATCTATTAAGTACTATCTCTTACAACTATGTATTATAATGGTGTGGTTACCTGTCCGCAATGTGCACGAACGTGTAGGAATAAGATCGGCTATGTTAGCCACACACGAGCGCACTGTGACAATTATAAAGGTGATCACCGTGGCCAAAATCGGTTAAGGAGAATGGTCGTTGTATAATTAGTATTAAGAAAAACCTCGCCTGGCCTTTACGTTATGGTATGTGAAGTGAAGTGTACATAAAGGTCCTTATATTAAGCGATTAGCTTAAATGATGGTTCATTTAGATTTAATCTAACTTCTTGTCTGCTTTAATTAATAAAGGCAAAAAAACGCGGTACGTATTTAATTACAATCGCTTTTGATTCGGTTTATGACCTGTGAGATAAACCATTCAGAATTGAAATTATTTTAAGCATACAAAAAGAAAGAAACAAGATTGTACAAAAAAATGACAAAAAATTTGAATTGAATTAAATTATGCTCACACATTTTTTGTATGAAAGAGAAAAAATGGAAAGATAAAATAAATATTTCACTGAACTGTGTCAACTCGGTTAAATTGGAAGGCATAAGCTTTGAGGATCTTCCTCGGGGAATACCTATTCCTAAAAATATTTACGGAAGCAACGGAACGTTAACCTTATTTATTTTACTGAACGAATATCAAAACATTTTTCTGTAGTGGGTGGCCATATAGTATACATTGGATTTAGAAGTTTAGTAAAGAACTTAGGAATCTTTGATATTTTTAATGGTATTCGAGGGAAATTCTATATCAATAAGTTTAAGACTTCAAAACGGTGTTCAAACTGTTAATACAAAGCCAATTGTGATTCAGATCAGAATTTTTATTTCGTAAATGGGTTAACGACATCAATGCCTATTTGGGATTAATTGGCGCCATCCATCCTGATTTCCAAGCCTTCATTATATTGTTTAGTGGCCGTCCCAACTTGCAAACCAAAATAGATAAATGTTTCGGAGCAAAAATGGGCAGAATGGTTGAACTTACGAGTACGTGTGCGAGTATACAATACGCTTCATTATCTTCAACTTATATAATACTAGCGACCCGCCCTCGCTTCGCTTCGGAGACTGTAGTTTATTATTGATTTCTCCACTATTTAATGGATGTTATTATACATTCCTCTTCAATCACTCTATCTATTAAAAAAAAACCGCATCAAAATCCGTTGCGCAGTTTTAAAGATTTAAGCATACATAGGGATAAAGGGACAGAGAAAGTGACTTTATTTTATACTATGTAGTGATGTAGTTAGCAAACTATGTTACGACCAGGTGACGTCTGTAGTCATCAATAAAAACCCTTACCTAAAACTATGATTTTTTGTTGATTTTACAGGAAAATATTAAATATATAAGAATTAACAAAGAAAATATCCTAAGAGATTCGATGAGTTTGTTGCGGAAACAGGAAAAATTTGACCTCTGTACGTCAACCTTGTTGCTCATACAAGCTACAGCAGGGCAGCTTTCGGATTTCGGTACACGTTCAAATATGAAAAGTATATTACTTATACAGATAGTTATTTTTTAAATGATTGAACGCAGAAGGATTTCGTTTAAAAGCGTTGAAATAGTAATTCTTTGCTGCTATTCAAAGTACACGACCACTAAAGATTAGTGTAATTGACATAGTGTTAAAGTTCTGTATCTATTCAGTTTTCCGAGTTGAAGTCGACTTGGTCGGCATTGAGGGTTTAACCTTTCGAGGTTCAATGTAGATGAGGAATAAATAAATAGAACCGTGCGGACTCTTGACAACGGACATTTGTTTGATGGATGCTCAATTTGAAACGAATATTTCTAGCTCATTTCCCTTTCCTAATTGGATCAACAAAAAAATAAAAGAGTTTGGAATATATCCAGTCTTATTGAACGAACCCAAAATAATATAAGTTTTTTTTTGAGATCACTCGGAGTCTTATGGAAATAAAATAAAAAAAATCTTTAAGTAAGTAAATTGGTAAGGCGAGATTTAAAGCGAGATATGAATATTAAAATCTAGAGTATGATATTTTAGTTATTATAATCTTATAGAGATCTGGTTCATTTTATTACGACAGCGTAAGAAGTAGACGCACGTAAGCCATCCAAGGCTGAAGCCACCAGATATTTCAATGTCAATGTCGACATCCACCTTAGGACATGAGGTTTAAGTCTTAATTTAATTAATTAATTTTAATACGTTATGTTCTACCCGCAAATGTTTTACTATTGGTGACATATAGACAATTCGCTTATTGTTGGCACACTAGTTATATAGATCGAAATTGGTTGATTTAATGGAGAGTTATTGTTAGGTATATTTACTCCTCGTCACAAAAAAATTTAGTCATTCAGCAGACCGCAATCGTCAGTGACGCGAACAATGAAAAAGCCGCAAATCTCTCCCGCACGTAATTTCGTAGTTTTGCATGAACCACGAACGGATTTTCAATTCGTCCAATTTCGGCAGTATTCACAGCGCGATATGTATCAAACACTTGACTTTTAATTTGGTTTCGTATAAGCGGTCTGACAATTTCATTTTAAATATCATTTTGCAATTAGAACGATTACAATTTTTTTAAAAGAAAAACAATGTTTCACTCCTTTTTGTTACAATATATTGTTCTTGTTGGTTTTCGAAACCAACGCTCATGCTACATGGCAGATATGTATATGCAGCACTTTAAATACAAATCTGGGCGAGTACATAACTCATCCTATTATTGATTCTTAAGGTTTAAGAAATTAAACTAAGGAAGAGATGTAAGGAGCCTGAGATACGAAGTCGTATCACGATAGCAGAAGGTGCTATGTGTCAGCTCGATAGCATCTGGTCCGATAGAAACATCTCCATAAAAACCAAGCGTAAGCTTGTGTGTCTGGTTTTTTTATCAATTTTTTTATGTGGGGCGGAGACGTGGACTCTAAAGAAGGAGAATCGAACTAGGGTCGACGCGTTTGAGATATGCTGCTGCGAAATCCCTCGATGCAAATCAGACCAACGCATCAATTTCGGGAGAACTAGGCGTCTCCACAAGACTTTCCACCACTTGCCTACGTAGGATTTCCGAGTTATTCAGTCACGTTTCTAGGAAGCAGGGTGACAACCTCAAAAAACTACTCATCACCAGCAAAGTGGAAGGAAAGTGGCCAAGGTAGCGTAGTCACATGCGCTGGTTCAATCAAATTAAGACGACGACATTGGATGACATTGGATTCCAGCATCATTGTCACTGTCCTCTCTGTCACTACGCAGAGGACGGGAAAGAATGGAGGAACATAGTCCGAAGAAAAGTGCTCCGTAAGAGTCACGACTATCAGCACTGGGGAACGCGATGCAAGGAAGAGGTTAGGAGAAAAAATGCGGTTATTATGACCAAATAACGACAATCAGTGTCTATTATCTGATCTTAGCAGTGCCGAAAGCGAGAACCAAATGTGCGCATTTAATATGAAATGGGGCGAAAATGCATGAACGGCTTGACCTTTGAAAATAAAGAAGCCGAACGATAAGAGAAAGGAGAAAAATGAAGTTAATACTCTTACGCATGGATTGTAAGGCTTTGGTAGTAGTATTGGTAGTATATGTAGTATCTCGAGCATAGAAATTCATGTATCCAAACACGCCACTAGTAAATTAAGTTAGAAGATACCTATGTGCACAACATTAATCAATTCAACATGAATCGCTGTAGTAATTATAAAGTTTACGAACTTAGTTCGCGAGGCTTTAAATTGATAGCTCGAAGTGAACCGAGCCGGAACAAAACTAAACTAGAAGAGTTAGGACTAGACAGATGGATGTATGTTTCTACGTAG
Source organism: Bombyx mandarina (assembly GCF_003987935.1). The sequence continues at coordinate 72,825 of NW_021011598.1, forward strand.
TTAGTGTTTAAATCCAATTTGCTGTTCACACACTACATTTTGTTTTTATTAACTTCCTCTGATAAACTTGCAATTGTTTTAAATGGGATAAATGTCGAGGATGTTAAAGTACCAATTCATTACACATTTATGTACATTTTAAGATTGTGGACATAGCGTGTTTTTTTAAAAAAATAATGGAAATATAAGGTAATGGAAATGTAAGGAGGTTTTAACTATTTAGGGCTTATTTTTAATCTTCTATCGAAAGACAGGCAAGTTTTAAGTTTAGCTTATGCTTACAAGTTTTTAAAAATCAGATAGTATTCCTACTATAAAAGAAAAGTCTTTACCGTGACGGAAAAGTATATTTCGAAGAAGATTTGACGATATCAAAATGTAGTTAGTCGCGACAGTCTTATGATTAATAAATTCACGGAAGATTTCCTCTCTAGATATCGCAAATCGATCTTTGAGCGAGGGTAGTTTTTGTTTTATGTCAAATAAATAGCTGCTAGATAATTGGTATCAGCTTGTTTATGCCCCCGGAATTGTTTGAGTTTGACAGACATTAATCACTGTCTTCGTGATCGTAGGCTTTTATGATTGACAAGTAATTTAGTCAAAGTCAATTTACAAGTCAAGTACAATTATTATCAAATGGTTAAGAATTGTTTGTTTCTCTCTAGTATCTGCAAAATTGTGTCGTCGTCTCTATCTTGAGACATCAACCTCATATCCAAACATGAGACATCAACCTCATATCACATGATTGCTATTAGTTCCGGTAGTGGCTTAGCATCAGATCAACTGGGAGTTCATTTACCCATCCACAGCTCAAAAAAAACATTTTAATATAAAACGCACATAGAAAACACTATTCAAATTAAATTTACTATTGCTAAACTAACATGTATAGTCCACCCACACGTGCGCGCAGGGCCGCAGGAATCCAAATTCTTCCGCAGCCCCACACCAGTGCTGGCCTGGTCTGTCCAGGCCTCGTCTTCTGCACGGGGTAGTGAGGCGTTCAGCTACTTCGTGCATCGCATCAGAGGCACGCGCCGACACCCGCACGCGCCTCCGTCTCAGGTCCATCGAATAGGGGGCGGGGGCTTTCCCAAGTCCCTCGCCCCTGGACCCATTCATGGGGGGCGGAAAAGGGCGTTGTCCGCCCTTCTCCTGCGCCCGGTGCGCCTTCTGCGGCTGGGGAAGGGAGTCGAGATCTTTCTCTATCCGCAGTTTCCTTCTGCGACATCATGTCCTCGCAGAAGGACACCACGGCGTCCCACGACTCTGCGCTGCCGACCATCCTCCGCACTACGGCCGGCAGCGACAGATCGCTTCCTACTTCATTTGTGAGGACACGGCGCTGCTCCTCCCAAGCTACACACTCGGCGAGCGTGTGTTGCGCTGTGTCCTCCCCGAACATAACATAACTTAAGATATAAAAGTAAATATAAACAGTCTATATATAATAGTACTAGGTGACCCGGCAAACATTGTTTTGCCATATAATTTACTTCTAGGAAAGATAAATAATCTAAATACCGACAGCAGCGCCATCTGCCGGGCTGATTTGTGAATCTAAACCACCCAGGGCACCACCAATGCATACAAAAAACAATCGTTCAAATCGGTCCAGCCGTTTTAGAGGAGTTCAGTGACAAACACACGCAGAAGAAATATATATGTAAAGATATATAAACAATACGTAGTATTAAGTATCAGGTATAGTGATAGCTTACGAAAATTTCGAAAATTCTTTATATTCGTTGCAGTATACCGCATACATCGTTTCTAAGTAGATACATTCTGCCAAAACCAACATTTTACAATGTAGAAGCGCATCAATTTCTATTCGTTTCCATTTTTATATTCAAAAGTATAGTGTCTGTTGTTTCAATAGATGAAAGAAATACAAGGGTAGGCCCGCACTTGTATTTTTTAGTGTGTTTTTATAGTATTCAGAAAACATTGAACCTTAAAACGTCTCACACATTCAAGGGTTGGCGTACATCCATACGTCGGGTGAGCTTTACTTTCGTATTATTCGAGTATGTAACTGGCGAATTCGGGCTTTATGGCGAATAAAATTTATTACCATCGATATTCGGTGAATAGATTTTATACTATGAAAAGCCAGATTATAACGGTTCCAAGAGATTTGTCAGTGACCTTAATAAAAATTACATATTATTTTAGAATAAGTGCACTTTACAGAACATTATTAAATCGTCATCGTTGATATTTAAGTTACAATAGGGAATGTATAAATAGTTAGTATAAATATCATTGTCAAAGGATACAATTCTAAATGTTGATACCTAAGACAAACTGATCTTAGATATCGTTACCGCATTAAAATGTTTTGTTCCAGAAAAATCTTAGAATCGTACCACAAAATGTTTTCTTATAAAAACCTTTTTTCGTTGGTCGATTTAATTTGTTCATCTCATCAACTCTGTTTTTGAGCTCGATCTCTCCATAAAGTTGCGGCACAGTTAATACGTTTTATCTTTAGACTAGCGACCCGCCCTCGCTTCGCTTCGGAAACTGTAATTTATTATTGATTTCTCCACTATTTGATGGACGTTATTATACATACTAGTGGTCCCGCAGTAGTCAAAATTCGACTATAATTAATTGAAATTGTAAGCTTGTACACTATTATGATTCTATTTTCAAAAACTATTTCATAAATCCCAAATTTCGCCAAGACTACACTATAGAAAAATATTAATAAAGACAAACAATATTTAATCTATTCTCAATTTGACAACGGACGTCGAGAACAAAAGTTTGACAATAAATAGTATGCACGAATGTGTGCGTCAAATACATGGTATGTAGTGTGTGTAATGTTTTCTTTATTGATTTAATGTATCTTTTATGCATTATTTAAAAAAAATATTAGCATTGTGCACTTCTTCTCTATATTCTCTATAAATGTGGAAAATTTCATACTTCTCTGTCCGCGCAATTTTCATAAAAAGGGATACAAAGTTTTTGCTTCACGTATTAATATATAGATAAACCTTCCTCTTCAATCACTCTATCTATTAAAAAAAAACCGCATCAAAATCCGTTGCGTAGTTTTAAAGATTTAAGGATACATATGGATATAGGGACAGAGAAAGCGACTTTGTTCTATACTATGTAGTGATGAAGTGTGCGACCCGAAATCGTTCGGTTGCCGGCGCCACCAAGGCCGCGGCTATGACCCGGCCGGGTACATACTCGTTGGTCGGGACAGCTGAAGGACGATGTGGCGACATTCGTTAAACTAACCCCTATTCTATGTATTTCAAAAGATATATTTTAAAAACTACGCTTGGTTTAATTCCACTGAACTAATTCTATTGAATTATTACTCGTTTAGTCAATTTAAGTTCGTCACATTTATTGATTTCTGATCTTGTTTTGATAGGTTTTTTTTATTGCTTAGAAGGGTGGACGAGCTCACAGCCCACCTGGTGTTAAGTGGTTACTGGAGCCCATAGACATCTACGTCGTAAATGGGCCACCCACCTTGAGATATAAGTTCTAAGGTCTCAAGTATAGTTACAACGGCTGCCCCACCCTTCAAACCGAAACGCATCACTGCTTCACGGCAGAAATAGGCAGGATGGTGGTACCTACCCGTGCGGACTCACATGAGTAAAATTACCACCAGTAAAATTGTATCGTTTGATGAGACAGAATTATTTATCGTGTTCGATTTAGCCGACATGATAATAAGATATACACATAGACTTTTTCATATTTTTGAGAAAGAAGGTGTTCAGAAACCTCAACCTCACCTGAATTCGAAACTAAACATTAATACTTATTGTTTTAATAAGTTTATATTTCGTGGAATAGTGATGTAATGCTTGCGATGTAGTAAATATAGTTGCGGACACTCCTTCCCGGTATCGCGAGACCGTAGATCCATATCATCGTTGTCAAACCAAAATTTGCTATGTGTACTTTTTGAGATTTTTACTTTTTGACCTTTTCGTATAGTTTACAGCCCTATCTACCGTATAAAAAACTGTTATGTGTCCCTATTGGAAATACTATAGCTTTAACATTTATCTATAGCTTTCATTTGATATAGTTCTTAAAAATTCAACTTCAAAATTTTATACGAAAATGTTTTGACTCGTTAATTCAAAATAGAGTTTTTGCACATAACAGAATTTGGTTTGACCGCGACGATAATATATGTCAAACCATTTTTAAACGTTACCCAGGTGGTAAAAAATCTTAAGAGTAATAATTTGTGGAAATCACATTAATTAGTCCATTCTCGTTTCCGACAATATTCACAGTCTCTGTATTATTAGTAATAGTCAATTTCTTTGTATAATCGATTTGTATGCGTTGATTTAGAATTTTTTCGATTAAGTCCGATTTTGTTGGACATCAGGCGCTCTAGTATGTATGTTTAATAAATGAGTATATTTCATGTAAGTATTAAATAATAATTACAGTTCTGACTTTGATGAAATATCATGAATAAAAAAACAAGCAAAATAATTCATTCATGAATATGAATTTGTTCATAGCTACGAGGTAATAATACATGAATTTGTATCCAGCATTATTGTATTTACTATCTTAATTACCTACGTTGTCTTACAACTATCACTAATGAGACCACCTTGGGAGACATCAAAAGAATTGTGTTTTTTTTAGCATGGAACTCTATTTTATTTTACATTATACTCTAGGAATCTAGTGAAGCGCCATTAAGCTCTATAGCATTAATGAGCGCTTCTGTTTTACTATCCGTTCCAAGTGAAGCTAATGCTGGTCTAAGTAAGGACATTTTTTTACGGTGAAGAATCCATTTAGCGGATACCCGGCTGATGGGGCTCTAAGTATTTAGTGCATTAATGAATTTCAAGATTGATACAAAAGTCAGAGATTAATATTTATTGCCTGAATTATGAAAGCAAAATTTTTTATTTCTTAGACGGTTGGACGAGCTCACGGTCCCCCTGGTGTTATACGGTCACCGGAGCCCATAGACATCAACAACGTTAATGACCCATCGACCTTGAGACATAATTTCTAAGTTTCAGTTTTTACAATACAATGGCCTCTCCACCCTTCAAACGTAAACGAATTACTCGTACTGCTTCACGACAAAAATAGGCAGGGTGCTGGTACCTACTCGTGAGGGCTCACAAGATGCCCTACCACTAAGTACTCTTTATATAAATTGATGTATAAATAGTTACATAGTATTGCTTCTTAAAAACAAATTAATAAAAAAGTTAGTTTTTATGTAAACAAATATTAACATAGGATTGGCAGGGATATTGTCTATGTGTATACGCTAATAATAAAAAAATAAAGTGGATATTATTAAAAAAAAGGTTAGATAACTATTTCTCTCCGAAACGATGAAAGATATTTTTCGGCTAAAAGTCTTACGCTGTCGGTGTCACTACTCTATTTGTCATAAAAGAAATGGGTTTAGTGGCCAAGGATAAGAGAGTCATGTTGGTTTATTTATTTTATTGTTGACCCTTGTTTGTCTTCCTTGTTATATGGGCAACTTCGAGAACCATTGAGTTAACGGTTTATTTGAAGAATCAAACTTTGAATGTCTTTCCAAATGCTTTCACTACATTTGTTGAATTTTATTTGATCACGCTGATCTTATTCTAGGTTTTCTAAAAATAATAACGCATACTCACAACGTTATAATGTGTTATTTTTGATGCAAGTGAAATAACAGTCTTTTTGTCTAATTTATATTAAATAATCCTCAATAAAATATTAATAATGAAAATGTTTTGATAATGAAATTACTGATTGGAATCGGTTTGGCTGTGCCCCTAACTTACCTATGTCTTTGAATAGTATAGTTACAACGGCTGCCCTACCCTTCAAACCGAAACGCATTACTGCTTCACGGCAGAAATAGGCAGGGTGGTGGTACCTACCCGCGCGGACGCACAAGAGGTCCTACCACCAGTAAAGAGGTCCTACAGTAACTATATTTGAGACCTTAGAACATATATCTCAAGGTGGGTGGCGCATTTACGTCGTAGATGTCTATGGGCTCCAGTAACCACTTAACACCAAGTAGGCTGTGAGCTCGTCCACCCATCTGAGCAATAAAAAAAAATAGTGGTGATTGTTTATTATCAGGTATAGAATCGACGCTTCGAAAGAAAAGAATGAATTCGCACACTACTACTTAATCTTGAAAAGAAGCTGCTTGACGCATGTAGACAGAAAACTTTATCTTGTTTCAAGTCCCCCATTAATCTCGACCATCATGTACCACTTAATCTAAAAAGATTTACGTTTGCCGGCCGCACGGTAGACCTAGCAGGGGTCCTATAAGACAAGGGCCAAACAAATTGGCTGTATCGTAAGTTGCTCCTATTCCGGACCTCTTGTAATTGAACTCAATTTCACACGTTTTCGGTTTTATTTATTTTAAAAAGTCCAATTCCTTCTATAAATTTCAAGAGAAGATTCTCGAACTAATTTAATTAGTTTTCAATTTAAGTATCGCGATTTAGTTGTGTACAAAGTTTATGTTCTACGGTTTATGTTTGTATTGATAATTGTTTGTTTTGTTTATAACGAGAAAAACGACAGCCATTGTTTATTATTATTGTTGTAATTCAATACGAATTCTGAATTAGTAATTGTGGTTGGTTTACATAAATATATTTTTTCGAAATTATATCTGATGTGTCACCTTGGCTGTTAAAATGGAGATTTAAAACTGAAGGTAGGTGGGCATTTACGTCATTAATGTCTCTCTATGATAACAACTTGTATTTTAAAAAAAATGCATTAATTCCGATATAATAATTATACTATAGGATATCCTCGGATATCTTTTAATATATTACTATAATGTAATTTACAATTGCTTATAAAAGCTTAAATGAATAACTGCATTAGATAAATCAATCGTATAACTTACGTAAATGGTCATCAAGTTATTAAAATGGTTGATTAATGGCGCCTTTTTCACTTAGGTATGTCTATGATTCCTTGATTTATCATTTCATTAACACGTCCTGCAAAAATGAGATCCACAGTTTCATTTCCACAAGGGTCCCCTTTATTGACTGGCATCTAGTATTTTATTTACACGGAAACTGGCCGGAATCCAACTAATTATCTCCAAGCCATTAAGCAGAGGCCCTTGCGGAAATTCCCTGATGTTAAGCTGAACTCTACACGAGAATTTACTTTAACCATAAAATATCTTATTTATATCAATCAGCAATGGTGAACAACGTTTTACTAAAGGATAGTCATACGATTATTTATTTATCTTTCTAAGGTAAAAAAAGCGTTGGTTTTTTTATTATTTTTTTATTGCTTAGATGGGTGAACGAGCTCACAGCCCACTTGATGCTAAGTGATTACTGGAGCCCATAGACATCTACGACGTAAATGCGCCACCCACATTGAGATATAAGTTCTAAGGTCTCAAGTATAGTATCAACGGCTGCCCCGCCCTTCAAACCGAAACGCATTACTGTTTCACCAGTGTGGTTTATAATATAGGCACGTAATGTTATTTGCGTTCAATCTAAATTCATAGATCGCAATGCGACTAGTAAATACATTTATGCAGCAGTGCTGTTTAGATTATGAAACTCATTTGTATAATTCAATACGTAGTTAACGTACACCTCCCGGATCCATGAATATAATTATATTATATAACTAACTGACCCGGCAGACTTCGTAGTGCCTCAATCGATAAATAAAAGTCCTAAGCTTTTGTGTAAAATAAACTTAAAACAAACAAAAGGAATCCGTCCGACGGGGGACACACCAAAGGAAAAACAAAATTATTATTTTTATTAAATTCCGAGCATTTTCACATTTATCTACCTTTTAAACCTTCTCTGGACTTCCACAAATAGTTTAAGGACAAAATTAGCCAAATCGGTTCAGCCGTTCTTGAGTTTTAGCGAGACTAACGAACAGCAATTCATTTTTATATATAGAGAGATAGAAATCCTTGTCGTTTCTGCTTGAATTATAAACACGAAAAATACTTTTAATAATTTCTGTTGTACGTTGAAGCTCTCGTAACGTGCAGTCTTTACGCACAATAAAACGGATTGGCCTTGTTAGCGATCCCTCTGCGGTCCCTCTAATCTTATACTTTTTCGACTTTTTACTTCAGATACAATACATCTGTCGAGTTTTTATTGGTTTTCGTTCGCTGAGTTTCTTTCGGAAAAGCAAAAAAATGCTTGTTAGAATTTTGTTCTGAGATCCTCTAAAGAACACACGTAACGTTTGTAAAGTAAAATATAGATAAGCAAGATTTTATTTGCCTATATTAAAATAAACAAAGCAATAATTATAATATAATTAAAAGTTATTTTGCCAACGACGTTTTTAAATTTTAATAGAACAAACTCAACATTAACCAACTAAATTTTACTTATATAATTTCTGTGAACATTACAGTACTTTTAAAATAATGCAGCGATCTTTAAATCTCATATAGTCTAAAATAGCTTATTTAGTAAAATACGTGGTGTTTGCTATTCAGCAGAAGCCGTCTGCTTTATCTCATAAAACTCGAAAATACTTCCTTACAACTAGCTTGCCGCGTCACGTACTTTATGCGCCTTATTTATGAATAGCCGGTCTCTGTGTAGCCTTATATTTAAGAGAGAGAATTTAATGCTGAAGTTTCCGGCTCACGGGACGTCATTTTATGACCATTCCTTTGCGGTTGAAGCTGTCCGTTTATGGAATGCGTTACCTTTAAGCGTTAAACAATCGTCCTCGCCGGAAATTTTCAAGTCCAGATTGAAATCGCACTACTTTGCTTCTATGATATAGCTGTATAAGTTTCTACTTCTTTTGTATTTTATCTTGTATATTTTTAGTATTTATTTGTATTTAATCGTATGTAAGTTTATCTTATATGGTATTTATTTTTCACATGTGTATTTAAGTATATATTTTTATGTAAGTTTATTAAGATATAGCACCGTCCAGTTAACTTATTCCTCTCCCTGCAAGGTTGCCTGGAAGAGATCGCTTTCAGCGATAAGGCCGCCGATTTATATACCGACTTTTGTTTTATTACTTTACTGTGTACATATTAAGGTGTTATATAAATAAAGAGTTATTATTATTATTATTATTATATTTGTTCGGTGAGCTGTTGATGTCTCAAATTTGAATAACGCAAGCTCCACACCTCGCCTTCTTAGGCAATAGAAATAATTTCCCATCTGTATCCCTTTACAGCATTCGTGTAATATTTTTTATTAAAAACCAGCGAAATTGTGTGTGAAGTCATTTCGTGTTCTTTGAGTGACGATGTTTTATTTCTGAGTTTTAAATGAAGAAAAGAGAAACAATTTATTCATATAATGAAATCTTGAGGAAAAACTATTGTAGTCTTTTTTTCTAGAAGTAAAAAAATAAGTACTATAGTTTATTCAATTGACAGTGTAAAAACAAAAAAAAGTCTAAAGTATTCACCCTATTGTTTGCGGTAGGCAGCGGCTTGGCTCTGCCCCTGGCATTGCTGAAGTCCATGGGCGACGGTAACCACTCACCATCAGGTGGGTCGTATGCTCGTCTGCCTACAAGGGCAATAAAAAAAAACATTCTTCGAATTATTCCAACACGTATTTTTGTACAAAATACAAACGTGCCGCTTAATCCGCACGGCTTACATATTAGAAGGTCGAAATCCATTTTACCCTGCTTTTATATTTCTGTTGTGAAGTTTAACATAACTTTTCAACGTCGAAGAAGAAAAGTAAAAGATATCATAAATCAGAAGCTGAGTTCGGATAGGATAAAATCAATAGAAGAGCGAACAAGGTTCCGCAGAACAAAAACTGACGGAGGAGCCTTTAATATCGGGAACCGTTATCTCGAACTTGTTAAAGACAGATTCGGTTAATGAGTTTTTGTTAGTCTCTTTGGTTATTATCAGAATCACCATGGGCGTTATCTGCGGAGGCTTTAGTCAGTAGCGGGTCCATGCTTTGTTGTAAGTTCCAAAGATTTATATAGACTTTGATTGGCTATTGTAAAGCCACTTTCATCCGAAGGGATAATAAAACGTCTCTTAATTACAGAGAGATAGAGGTTAATGTTCATGGTAATTAGTTCTTAGATTTATTACAGTGAGACCATATGTTCGCCTCGCGGATGGATCTGGACTGTCCAATAATGCAACACTGGACACGTGTGCGTGTGGATCCAAACCAGCCTTTTGGTTAAAGTAGATTCATTTTTATTTTTTTGTTTTATTATTATTTTATTCCGAAATTGTAGTTATTGTTTTTATTTAATTTTGTTATTCTATGTGAAACTTTATTGTTAATGAATATAATATGGATGCAAAATCTGTAGTAAATGAAATAAAAAAAAACCTTGTAAAAAAAACCTTTTTGTGAGCAGTAAATTGTTATTTTCCAATTTGTGGTGGTCGTTTCTTAAAGGATATGATGCCGATGTTCAAATCTCGCAGTCAGGTAAGATTGTCTCTTAAAAAGCAAGTGGAGATATTTAACATTAATGGAAACTATATATAAAATGTATGCTTTCGATGGAATTTTTTTTGCAAACCCTAACTAAATTTAACTACAAATTAAAACATGCATAAATATGTTAATAACCTATAAATCTTATTATCTATCTATCTTATTACCAGCTTTACTCGGTCATTGTTTGCATACCGAGTTGTAAACAGTATTTCATTCAGAAGCTACATTAATTAATTATTATTCTTTGATTATTCGTTTAAAATTTTGTTCGTTAAATAGGCGTATCATTACAACGAGCATCAAGACGTTTATCCAAGATTTTATACCGCGGAATATGAACGACGGCTGAATTATAATATATTTGCTCATTTGAATTTCTGAATGAATGAATGCTTTGAAATTTATTTGTTAATTATGAGATATTCATTTTCCTCTTTGTTACGACAAATTCTTAATTCAAATTTCATTTTAGTGCCGTAATTTAACATCAGCATTTCAGTTGGTTATTGGACTACAAAATATTACAATAGTCAACCAAGTATAATTAAATTCAAGTTTTTTTATTTGTTTTTATGAATTCTACTCACTATCTTGACACAGGAGGTCGAAGTCACATAATGATTCTCAAAGTCTCGTAACTTAGTACTTAAAATCGATTTTTTTATTGCCCTTGTAGGCAGACGAGCATACGGCCCACCTGATAGTGAGTGGTTCCGTCGCCCATGGACTTCAGTAATGGCAGGGGCAGAGCCAAGCCGCAGCCTACCGTTAAGTATTCTCCACAAGCCTCGTTTGAAGAAGGATTTGATTAGCTGTGAAATGATTTTTACGAAACGCAATTTTTAGTACAGTCTGTATCGGCGATTTAAACTGTCATGAGAGATAAGTTATTTTCGCTCTAAAACCGAAAGAACACTTAACGAAAGTATGCAAGAAAGAGAGAGTAAAACTTCAACATTGTTCAAATGTCAATTCTAGCACCTTTTTAAAATATCACAAATAAGCAAATATACATTAAGTACTTAAATACATGCAGAAATGTCTGTAGAATTTTTAGAAAACTGCTCAATCTGATATCGTTTAAGCTTATTAATTGTATTTTTTATTATTAAATTAAGATAATCTTTCGTATCGGCTCAAAATACAGCGAAGCGGAAAGTCAGAAACTTTTTTATAACCTTTATTTATATAGTAGGTCTTATGTATTCGTTTCAGAATTTTTAATTAACACTCATTTTCTAACGTGGTTGCTTATTAAGCTATCCTAAATTTAATATAGGCGTAGACGCCTTAATTACTTTACTTAAATTACAGTTTTCGTGATTGTTGTTGACTGAAAATCACTTTCGTAAAAACAATGTTTATACATGTCCACGACCGCTAAGCACTAAAAAAGATACAAAATTCAGTGTATTAGAAACATAAAGTAGTCGTCTATTTCACTTAATACTGTTTAGTCCAAGAGACTTATTAACGTGATAAACCTACAAGGTGACCGCCCTCCCGTTCTACCCAGTCATTTTTCAAGAGCTTAACTAATTAGAATAGATTTATTATTTCGGAGAGCGGTCATCGTAATTTAAATTACGTGTTTAGCTTAGTTCCCCGAACAGAGGGACCAGTTTTGTTTGCCAACAGCATACTTGCTGATATTTACACCGAAAAGTTAGTGACTTGAGATGGTCCCTTAATCTTGACTTATCGGTTGAAGTGCAAACTTAAAGCCCCCGTCCAGGACAGTTTCACACAGATATATGTTTGCACTGGTTTCTTAAGTCTGCTTTAGTAGTGTTCCTTAACTGAAATGAAGAATAAAGTTGAAAATATTTAAAATCATTCATTAATTTTCTGTGATATGAAAAAAAGGTATTAAAAAACTCTTGTTATAACTGGAATCCCTTTAAAATTCTAAGGTGAATAAATTGAATAATTGATACATGAATCATATTCATTACGGGAAATACTCGCGTTTCAATTTGTAATAATTGTAAAAAATAAATTGTGTAATGTAATTTATGCAACTAATATTTATGCAAGTTAATATTGCAATGATAGTTTGTAAAAAATAGCCCAAATGTACTGTTTTAATGAATTACATAAGGTAACCTTTGCTGGAAAAAAACAAGTCCAAAATACTTTCTGAATTTTTCGCCTCCTAATACTCCTTCACGAGTCAGTGTTGTTTATCTCGTCATCAATCGTATTGCCTACTTGCTTTCCCATCATGTTTTACGATCTCAAAGGGTATATACAATGTATTTTTGCTGTGTTTTTTTTTCGGTCTCATTACATTATTTTACCAAAAATATTTAGTTTGTACGATTTTATAAGAACTAGCAGTTTAATGTACATTAATATTTTACATACATGGCTGGTCACTGAAGTGATACAACTGTTAGTCAGTGAATATTTCTTCCGAATTTCAAACCAAAGTCCACATTAATATAAATTGACAAATTTGAAACCTATTTGCATAGTAGCAATGTACAAAGACAGCATTCTTCTAAGTCTTAAAAAGGGTTGAACATTGTCATATTTTATATACCTACATACTAATTAGTCCAATGACGCAAGCATACTGTAACCAAATCTGGTTGTTGTGTTAAAATCTAATCTAAATTAAAAACACGTTATTTTAATCATAGGACCAATGGTTTATTTAATTTATCAATGATAGTCAAAATATGCTTATCAATGGTCCGTGTTTATTAGACTAGAAATCAAAGAAAAGAAAAAGTGTGTTGTCAGGGTATCAGAAACGAATTTCTTCATTACTAAAAAGCATCCTTAATCAAAAAGCTTCATTAAATATTTTAGAAACAATATTCATTTACTTAAAATAGTAAATGATCATTAGCTTGAATCTCAATACATACACATTCTTATAAAATAGACAGATAATCGAGGAAAAAAAAAATGTATGGAGAAGGCAGAACGCTTCTTCCTTACGTGATAATTTCTACCAGTCATCTCCAACCACAAGCTGTATTATATAATAGTATGACAATTTCTGTGTGCGAGAGAGGGAATACATACATAAATGCATATTGTTATTGTCATATTATTATTTTCTTAACTAGGTAAATTAGTCAACGTACTTGATTTATAGAATTTTTACAATTTTCAAAGAATTTTAATACTGGCTACCTTATTTGTGTTTACACAATAATAATTACATTTATCTATTAGCAAATTATGTATTCAGAAGGAGGGTTGTATATAATGATGTTGTACTAAAGAAATATGACGGGAAGCCCAAATGTGCTTTTGTCTCCGATTACCTTCGGGCAATTTTGGGAAAATAGCATTAATAATACGTAATAAAGGGTATTGAGTTATGACAATTAAATTGTAAGCGTAATTAATGAATGCGAAAAGAAAATATTAGGAAATAATGTGTGAGAAATACAACATAAATTAAATACTTTAAGTTTAATGAATCGACAAAATTTTCTGTTAATTTTAAATGCTACAGACGAATTACTTTTTTACTGGTGGTAGGACCTCTTGTGAGTCCGCACGGGTAGGTACCACCGCCCCGCCTATTTCTGCCGTGAAGCAGTAATGAGTTTCGGTTTGAAGGGTGGGGCAGCCGTTGTAACTATACTGAGACCTTAGAACTTATATGTCAAGGTGTGTGGCACATTTACGTTGTAGATGTCTATGGGCTCCAGTAACCACTTAACACCAGGTGGGCTGTGAGCTCGTCCACACATCTAGGCAATAAAAAAAAAGAATTGGATAGACGATTTAGAAAGAGAAGTTGACGACCGTGTTCATGTCATCAGTGTCTTTATTTCATAGATGTGTGAAACGGCTCAGGGTTTGACAAGACGCGAGGTTTACGTCTTATCTGTGTAGTATAACGTTCGGTCTACGCTTTAAACTGGAAAGTGTTACTGCTTCACGGCTGAAATTTAATACCTACTGACGGTAGGACGTCTTGTGAGTCTGCACGGGTAGCACCGCCCTACCTGCCTGCAGCCGTTGCTGTAATAACTGAGACCTTAGAACTTATATCTCATGGTGGGTGGCAGCATTTTCGTTGTAGATATCTACGGGCCCCGGTAACCACTTAACACCAGGTGGGCCACGAGCTCATCCATCCGTTAAAGCAAAAAAAGTAAAAAAAAACCTATCCGTGCGATCTCACAAGACATCCCACCATTAGTAATAAAGTGGTCTTATCAATAGTTAGAGTAAGTCTATTCGTTAAATTATATTTGGTGTTCTGGATTTTGGTGTCCATGTACTCGTTTGAAGGTTTCCGATAATCACAAGAGAAAATTCTCGCTACAGACGTCGAGTGTAGTATGTTTAACCTTTAATGGTGTATCATCATATCAATTTTTGTTGTTAGATCATTATTCAGCTACCCCTTTAATGTTTATATCAAAGAGACGCTTCGCATATCTCTTAGAGACACAATAACCTATCAAGTACCTAGAGTCGCTTAAAACTAAATAATCAATTTAAATTTTACGCTTTTCCTAAACGTTTCATAAGCAAATATGTTAGATATCAAACATATATGTTGTATATGTCATCAATTTTGCTCTGTAATATTGTCTCATTTAAAAAGCCGTATTTGTAATCTCCAAAATGTTTTCCGTGACTGAAATTACTTACCGGGCAGTTTATGTGCCGGGCACGTATGGAAAAAAATGCCTTTTATTGCGACGACCTATTGAATTATGGGCCCGACTGTACTATCTCACGTCTATTTGTGGAGCTGTGTTGTGTTGTTGTACGAATCTTGAATAACTAGTGTTTCTCAATGTAACTAATAATGTTTTTTGATCAAACATGTTTCTCTAGGACTATGATTCGAATTATAACTAAAATAACAACAATTTTGTGAACAAGCTACCGTTAGTTAATGGATTCGTTTAAAATTTGTGTAGTAATATTTTTTTATACTCTCTATAAACTTTATCTTTATCTCTATCTACTTATACTATTTTATACTCTAGCCGTAGACATGATTCAAACTACTGCTACTTCTTTTACTCTCTACAACTTTTTCATTATATATATAGTACTCTATATTTATTATAAGATTTCCAATATTACAAATACTTAAGTTTTCGTGGTCATACAACTAAGGTAATATTTGATATTTGCTGTGATATGTAATAGAAAAATAATAATAATACTGACAATGATAATTATTTACTAACGCACAGAAAGATATGAAAGTGTCTGATTTAGGATGTCCCAATATATTTATTGTAATTGCCGATTGTTTAAACTTAGTTTCACTGAAATACATTATTGCTTTAGAACTGTTGAGGGCAATATTAAAAATAAATAATAGTTTAAAAAAACGAACAAAATACGCTTTTATAGAAAATCCAACTAAAAAATAGAAAATAAATTTTAATGCTTTTCAGGATATTACCAAAATAACCCTTCTACTCATATCTGTTCATAAAATATTTATAACTACTGATACTATGCACCCCACGCTTTTTTTTACAATTAAATTACTTTTTCTTACACTATTTTTAATTCAAATTTCTTTTCTATTTTTTATTTGGATTTTCTATAAAAGCGTAATTTGTTAGTTTTTTTAAACTATTATTTCTTTTTAGTAATTTTAGTTGAATTTAAATTTTTTCAATATTTTTTTTAATATTCGATTGTCATCGGCCTTTAATAAGTATACCAAAATTCAAGTCAATCCGACGTTTTGAAGGGGGTCAAAATCATGTTCTAAGATTCCGTTACATACATACATACGTCTGAAACTAATAAAAGCGTATTAAAAAGCTAGCTGGCTTTTCGCATTCACATATCAATGAAACTGAGATCGGGACCGGGCAGGTTTGAATATGTATGACGAGGTTCGGTTTAGCATTCTTAGAGCCACTCGAGTGTAACCCGCTTTCCGTACGTTGGCTGCAAATCTGGAAGCTAGGGGTAAAATGCTGGATAATTGCTCAAAGCTGCTCTTCACAATAGCTTTCTTGAATCGTACTGTGAATTCGAAGGAACAAGATTTTATTTTAGCCGAGGAACTCTTTTGTACCAGATTTTAACTCTGTATTATTCTAATTGTATATTGTGCTCTGAATTGATTTCAAATTGTGAAGCTTAACACTATAGCTGCAGGTGATATTGTAAATAATTAATAATATATTGTGACATATTAAATTAGATTGGTTTATATGTATTTTATTAATCTGCTAAATTATTAGAGAATTGAAAATTAAATAGTTGATTACTTGTTTACTGCTCTGGTTTAAAGCAAAGGTCCAAAGCTAATCTTGGACTCCGAAACAGTTTTTTATTTTTTTATTATTGCCTAGTAAGGTGAAGGTGCTCACAATCAACCTGATATTAAGTGGTTACCGGAGCCCATAGACATCATCAGCGCTGCCCGCCGCCTTGAGACATGAGCTCTAAGTCCCAGCTTTATGTACAACGGCTGCCCCACTCTTTAAATTGAAAAGCTTTACCGATTCACGGGAGATATAGGCAGGCTAGTGGTACCCACCGGTACAGACTCACAAGACGCTACCATACGCATATTTTTCAAAATAATGCAAATTGTAAATTGTATTTTTTTTAAAGTAAACCTCGTAACATTACGTGCTACAAGGAAACTAATAAAGCAACCAGTTCTGAGTGCATTCATAAATTTAAGACATCATTTTCTAAAAAGATAAAGCAGCACTTATCTTAATTTAACTTGGGAATGAAGTAAGCATGAGAAATTTTCGGTTTGGCTTCCTTTCTTGGCATGCCGTTGGATGTATTATTTCAGTTTCTTCACTTCGACTATTTTAAATCTCAGAAAAGTTAATCAAATATAATCAAATCAATATAAATCATGTTAACATCTTAATACCAATATACATAATATANTAAAAAGATAAAGCAGCACTTATCTTAATTTAACTTGGGAATGAAGTAAGCATGAGAAATTTTCGGTTTGGCTTCCTTTCTTGGCATGCCGTTGGATGTATTATTTCAGTTTCTTCACTTCGACTATTTTAAATCTCAGAAAAGTTAATCAAATATAATCAAATCAATATAAATCATGTTAACATCTTAATACCAATATACATAATATAAAATAAATAATAATATGTATTATATGTAATCGTAACTGGAATAAAACAAACAATGATTTGTACATGTAATGGAAGATAGAGGTTATCTTGTGACGAAATTGCCTGAAGGCTTGCCTAGAGGAAAAGCAATTTTCGGTGAGAGGCCATTTCAGGTCTTGAAGCTGCAATTATACGGCTTATGTGTAGTAATTCGCTTGTAGAGTGAACTCGCAGCGAGTAAGTACTGATACGCACCAGGTTTCTTTTTCAAAATTGGTTTTATTAAAATTCATACGGTTAGATAATACTTTTAGATGACACTGGATCATACACATACTAATATTTGCATGATATATGATATTAATTAAGATAGTTAAATATATTAAGGAACTCAAGTCTAACAGTATTAATGTTTGTTTCTGTTGTAAATAGCATTTTTGAATATTATAATTTCATAGAATGCATCGTATAAACACAATCAGAGCGGATTGAAGTTCTGCAAAAAATGGTTTTAATACACTGGTCTGTATTCTCATTTGCAGTGTCGCATCTTAACATTATGTCGGATCATTTCATGTATTAATATAATAATACTGTTACGCGTTAGGGTTCGGGATAAATCCAATTCCACCAAAGTACAACTAAAACTGTATTCAACTCTTAGAACATTTAAAACGCTCAACAAACACTTTAAAACTCTCAATTTGCTTCTTCCGGAGTCGCTTCAGATGACCCGTTCGCTGTTTCGCTTCGAGTTGTTCCGATTACTGACTAACTGCGTGCCATCCCAGCAACGTTTTTATAGTCGACACCTCATCTCTACAATTATCGAGAATATTCCACACATCTCTAGTATTGTGTTTCGGCTATCTGACAATAGATGGCGTTGTACTTCTCGATCGTTCTAGGTGCTGCTAGATCCTTCGATATTCGTTCGACTGTTCGGCAATAGATGGCGTTACTCTTACCGGCGTAACTATACCATTCGACTCCACGTTCATTGTTCGAAAAGAAATTACAGACATAGCGTTTTTGAGTCGATCGTTACATGGTCTGATACACTCCCTAATAATCTTCGAAAAAGTTTACATCTGCATATCGCGTTCAAATAGTTTGTCCCAAAATCGAAATATATCTCAAGCCCCATTCCATAAAACTGTGTTACCGATCTTTTGTTTCGAATGTGTTTATCTTGCTACTCAGAAATAGGCATTTTTAATTAGAAGTTAAGGCTTATATATACATAAAAGATTGATTCATTTTGGCTTAGCGCATAAGAATAACAATATGCCGTATTTTATTGTGTATAAGTGCATTATATTAAGTAATTTATTATGAAATCGTACTCAAATTTAATAAAGACAAAAGAAACAATTTAGAAACATATAGTGCCAGACTAACTCGGTTAGACAAAAGCGGGAAGAAAAACAGGTAATCTTGAAACCTAGTCAGCATCCTCACCATTAAAGTAGTGAGAACGGAGAAGTATATTAATTCTTCCAGTGCACAGTCAAAGCTCAAAACAATAGAAACTGATTCCTAATTATATAGAAATAACCTTTCTATTATCCCTGTATACCCTTGTATTTGCTATATATTTTTAGAGGTTCGTTATTTTTAATATGGTTACTAGCAACGCAAGAAAAGTAATTCTCCGCTAATAGATAGGAGGTTTTCACTTCAACGGGCATTGCAGGAGTTTTCAACGATCTTAAACAGCTTTAATTAATTTGACGTCAAAAGTAGAAATGCTTATTAAATTACCACACAATTTTTAATACCTACTTTTAGCTAAAACATTTTTGGATGAAAAATGTTTTTGAATTAATATAATATGTACTATTATACTGTATACATGATCAGATGTATTATATTTAAACAGATTAAGAACCTTACTCAAGGTTTGCTAATCTAATCAAAAAATACCCAAATATGAATATTTGGTGTCAGTTAACGGTATGTAGGGGTAAGAAGTATTTCTTAAGGTAGTTCGTTAATAGGTTGTGTATTTAAAAATATAGTGTGCCAAGGGCATAAGCAAAGCAGTCATCAATAATAATCACAGCCTGAATACGTCTCCAAAATGCTTCTGCTGTAAATAAATGATATGCTCACAGTTCTGTATTCTATCAATAACGTACAAGGGATATTGGAAACTAAAACGCAAACTTTAGATTTTAGTTTTACCTTTTGTTTTCTACCTTATACGCAGTGCTACAAAATTATGAATCAGTTGACGCACGGTATTCATGATATCGAGATAATACGGGAGGCGTTTGACAGCTGCCTGCGTATTAAATTGCATGTCCTCGATGGCTATCGGAATTTACTAAGACGATCACCTTTCATGTTTTAGTTATTAACCGAACATTTATTTTAGGATAGAATTTTATTGCACTCACAATATAACACTCAAAACCCTGAAATAATTGAAATAATGTTTGAACCCGTTAAAGGCTTGAACTTTTAAAAATAATGGAAGGCAATAATACGATAATCTTGAAGACGCAACTGCTATCAAACGTAATGTGGCAGTATACACTACTTTTTAAAGTTTATTGTTCCATAAGCATAAAGACATTTACGATCTGATAGGTTAACGTTGTACTAACATTGGACATAATCGTACCTTTTCATTGCCATCTTTATTCGAATCTTTTAATGGTCGGTGCCCGTTGGTGCGTACTAAATATTAAACTGAAATAACCGTCAGTTCCCAACGAACCGGATAATCTCTGTCGTTTGATTTCCATAATCGCGATGGCTGTTTTATTTTTCGGCTATTTTAAGATTGCACTGGATTAATGTATGGATTAACGTTTAAAAGTCTTAAACAAGTTTTTAGACTAAAGTAAGTCTACTTTTTTTACCTAAGCTTGTAGCCTTAAATGGCCATGCCAGCTTCACCGAGCGATTAGGTAAGCTCACGGGGCTCTAACCTGAGGACGCTGCTAACACTAGTCCTAGCAAGAGCAGTGCTTCGCTTCTTCTACCACCGGATCGGAAACGCGACCCATTGAGAAATGTTCACGATTGACTTCCACGGTGAAGGAATAACATCGTGTAATAAAAATGAAACCCGCAAAATTATAATTTGCGTAATTACTTGTGGTAGGACCTCTTGTGAGTCCGCGCGGGTGGGTACCACCACCCTGCCTATTTCTGCCGTGAAGCAGTAATGCGTTTCGGTTTGAAGGGTGGGGTAGCCGTCGTTACTATACTTGAGACCTTAGAACTTGTATCTCAAGGTGGGTGGCGCATTTACGTTGTGGATGTCTATGGGCTCCAGTAACCACTTAACATCAGGTGGGCTGTGAGCACGACCACCCATATAAGCAATAAAAAAAAATAAAAAAAAGATCCGGCGAGAAACTCAGTGCGCTGGATCTATGGGCTAGCTTACTCGCCGAACCCTTCGTCACAAGTGACAGGTTTGACAAAAACGTTGACCGATGCTTGATGTACCTAAAAGCACCGGTAGTGGATCGGGAGGATCCGAAATGACAAACTAATCTTGCTCGAATTAAAGTGTATCCGGAACTTTTTACGCTCAAATGACAAAATAATCTATAAATTACACATCGTTGACAAAAATAGTAGTGTGATGTCTTTCAGCAAAATTAACAAGTAGATAATCGCTACTGGTGGTATAGCATCTTGTGGATCCCCACGAGTTAGTACCACAACCCTGCCTATTTCTGCTGCGAAGTAGTAATATGTTTCGTTGTGAAGGGTGAGACAGCCCTTGTACTATAAAACGGAGATTTTATATCATCCCTTTATCTCTTTATCTCATATATCAAAAAGTCATGTCTCAAGGTGACTGCTTTTACGTTGTTGACGTCTATGAGCTTCGGTAAACACTTAACACCAGGTGGGCTGTAACCTCGTCTACCTATCTTAGCAATAAATAATAAAGCGCTAATCTATATATATAAAAATGAATTGCTGTTCGTTAGTCTCGCTAAAACTCGAGAACGACTGGACTGATTTCGCTTATTTTGGTCTTGAATTATTCGTGGAAGTCCAGAGAAGGTTTAAAAGGTAAAAAATAAAAAACAGTATGAAAATGCTTGGAATTATACAAAAAACAACAATGTTGTTTTTCCTTAGTTGTGTCCCCTTGATGTGTCTTTTATTTATCGATTGAGGCACTACGAAGTCTGCCGGGTCAGCTAGTTTATAAGATAAAAAATGAAATTTGTCAAATATTTTTGAGAGTGACATAAACTACTATAAAGTGAACGTAATTTTCAATTAACCAAAAAAAGTATATTTTTTGGTTAATTATTATTACAATTATAACATGAAAGTTTAAACCAAAAAATATACTTTTTTTTGATTTAAACTTTCATGTTATAATTGTTCTAATAAACAGTGACAGTATTTAGAGAGACAGACCACAATCGCTTTCAGAATTTATTACATTCATGCGAGGTTGATTTTATCAGTCAGAGTGTCACATAATCTGTACTGTGTGTAATTTTGCTATGCGTGCTGCTCGTAAATAACCTTCTTGGCTAATTGGAATACTTTTCAGTCAACATTTCGTTTCATTCAATTTCAAACGTTTTTCTTATTCCATTAGTTTATTTTGTTCATATTATTCATGTTCATTAATACATTTACTATCTTATATTTATTATTATTTTTATTAATTAAGAAATAAAGCCGAGCTCACTGTTTACCTGATGTTAAGAGGTCAGCGGGGCTATTTGAAACAAAAATTACAGTCAGTCGGACGTGAGCGCTGTATTTGAGAATATATATTATGTATAAAATTTCAGAATATACTTGTGTACGTTTTTTTTGTTATGACATAAACTTGTTCTATTGAATAAAAAGGGTCATAAACAAGTCTAATCTGTCACAGTCTATCAATAACATTATTAAGAGCAAAGTATACATGTTACTTATTTATTATAAGTTAGAGAGACAGCGACGTTTGATCGAATTATTATAAGATAAAACTAAATGTATTAAAGAAATATCTTTACTTTTTAAATATGAAATTATACAATAAGGATAAATGTAATTCTGAACAGTTCCTTGTTTGTGTTCTTTTAATGGAAAAATGTGAACGAGTACTTTTTATGTTCTTGTTCTTAAAATGCATAAACGTCACCTTAAAACAATACAGTAGTATTAACTAAAACCTTTTCTTAAATTTAGTTATTTTAAATAGGTAGAAGCCGGAATTTCGAAAAAAAAAAAAAATATATTGTGACAAACAATAAATTTTGAATATCGAATCCAGACAAAAAACACGGAAACGCGACACATCGATCGCGACAAACGTCTTTCGAAGGATGCGAACGTGTTTTTGTTCATGAAAAACAAGTTTCCAACATACTGCTTTATGTAGGTAGGTATACTTGTGTTACGTGAGCCATTAGGGGAAGGCCTTAATGGAACGACACCCGAAACGAGATAGTCCGCTGTCGTAAATTGACGTGGTGCCACTTTCTCCATGATTTACTTACATTCGACCAACCGATATTGTAGTCTATAAGATCGACTGGAATCTAAGTAAAAGTGATGTTATTAATTGCTCTAATATTGTACCCTAATATATTCTGAAGATAAGATAAAGGTCTACACATAAATTATTACTGAGGGATCAAGGGACGGGTACTGTATTAGGAAAATTATTTGAAAACGTAGTATCAGTTGGTCTGTTTTCTTTATAACGTACAAATTAAACATTAATTTCAGTTTCATAATGAGGCTTGTTCAAAATTCTCGTTATTTTCGGCTTAAGCGTCACACTGATGGCTATCTCTCGATTATTATGTGAATTAATCGTATAAATCGATTCGACAGAGCGCCATAATTGTAGCACAAATTTGATGAACGAACCGAATTTTTTAAATAAATTGACCAATCAACTACATTTACTCAGTGCGCGTGTACCGCCTGCCTTATTTTTATGGCTTTCATTTATTTCTTCAGCTTCAGTAATAAAAAGGATTCTTTGACCCATTGTGGGCAGTTAGATATACGAAGGCTGATTTAGCATGGTCTATTTATTTACTGCCAATCGTTTTCAATTCGCGGAAATTGAATTTCAAATGGAATTGTTTTGTAACTCAGAGTAATAGTAATATGGAGTATAAATATGGACCAAATTAAATTCTATGGTCTACTGGTAAGACGATAGATGTATCTACTCATTTCAAATGTTGCGATTGTTCTAGAAATTAAATTATACGATCAGTATTTCTCCAAAATAAACTCTTATCTATTTCGAAGAAATTTCACGATGAAGAAACAACATCGCCATTGTTAGCCCGCACGAGTACGTAATACTATTCCGCTTATATTCTTAATAAATTTCTAGAAAAATATAGAAGGTTTACTTTTCCTTGAAACACAAACTTGTAATATATTACGTTCTAGGTCACACGTGTATTGCGAGATGATATAAAAATTCTGAAATCCTATTTAAATGTAAAACACATATGTGCTGTATCACAAACTCATTTCACTTTAGACGCCAAAGTCGAAAAATTCCATCACTTTGTTTCAAAGAGCAAACCGTTCAAAAGATTTAAAATTCAAATAGAATAACACTTAAGAAGATTGTGACTATGTTCCGCAATCTAGGACAAGTTTACTTTGTATTGAATATGTTCTGAACGAAGCGGATCCGCCGCCGGCGACAAACCAACTCATACACAGACCTTTGTCTAAAATTTTCCTTGAGAATAATCGCGATACAGGAAGATGAGATAACCATGTTTTTTTTGTTCAATTAATAAAATAACATGCTTAAGACGCTGTGTTCTGTATAGGATTAATGTTAAACATAATAACGAAAACCTCCAATGAGCAAGAAGAGGCCCTTCTCCTTAAAAAGTTTATTCAAAGCAAATTCAAAATCAGAACCAAAGCTCGTATGCAGTTACGGCTCTAATTAACTTATTATGTGACAAAGTTTTAAAGGAACTTTGGAGGATTTAAGTTGGGCAATATTTTTTTTTATTGCCAGATGGGTGGACGAGCTCACAGCCCACCTGGTGTTAAGTGGTTGCTGGAGCCCATAGACATCTACGACGTAAATGCGCCACCCACCTTGAGACATAAGTTCTAAGGTCTCAAGTGTAGTTACAACGGCTGCCCCACCCTTCAAACCAAAACGCATTACTGCTTCACGTCAGAAATAGGCAGGGCGGTGGTACCTACCCGCGCGGACTCACAAGAGGTCCTACCACCAATAATTACGCAAATTATAATTTTGCGGGTTTCATTTTTATTACACGATGTTATTCATTGACCGTGGAAGTCAATTGTGAACATTTGTTGAGTACGTATTTCATTAGAAAAATTTTGATAGTTATATGGCAAGCTTTCAAAGGTACTTGTAGTTAAAAAATAAAAATAAATAAAATACACCACTTATTCACACATCCCGATCAGTCTTTTAATTAAAGTCCGTGCACGGAGTGAATTCAATTGTGTTGGCATTTACGTTCAAGTCGATTCGGATGCGGTTCTCGGTGAAGTTCCCTTTGTTACGTACACAGTAGTTATTGAAGGCATCGTATAGTCTCTCATATAGGAATCTTGTGGATGATAGACCGTGATATTATTGTGTTGCATCGTAACGTTCGTGGTAACATACGCACGTTAGAGTTGATTTTAATTACGTCAAATGTCATAATATGAACAAAAAACATTGCAAAAGTGGAGCTAGGTGATTGCATCACCTTTCGTTTCCGTAATCACTCCTTTAACATTTTTTTACTGACTGTTATTTTTCCAATACCGGTTTTATATTCTTTATTTTTGAAAGAAAAAAAAAGTTTTTTTTATTGCCCTTGTAGGCAGACGAGCATACGGCCCACCTGATGGTGAGTGGTTACCGTCGCCCATGGACTTCAGCAATGCCAGGGGCAGAGCCAAATCGCTGCCTACCGTACAGAATCGAACCTGACTAACAATATACAGCTTAGATTACTCTAAGTTCCTTTGAACTTTACGCTGAAATTCGACTAGCGATATCCGGTACCATAATAGCTTGAGAAGTTCCAATATCGTGGTAAAGAAAATCAAATTGAACCATGCGGGCGACCCCAAGCCAAGTTTCATAGCTTCCGACAACGTATTATCAACTAGGCTTAGCGTTAACATACTTAATGATCAAGGAGATACGATTAAGTGAAAGCTGACATTGGTGAATGATAATTTATTTATTTATTTATTTATAACTTCTTATACTAGAAAGTATAAAGGCGGACTTAATGCCATAGGCATTCTCTAACAGTCTACCTTAGGGGAGTGCAGAGATGAAGCTTGGTAGGTGTAGTGTGAAGGGGATATTACTTAAACATATATTATGTGTATATATAACATACATAATACTTAAATAAATACATATACATAAATATATACATATATATAAATGTATACATATAAAAACATATATAAACAAATATTATCAATTAGATGACTCTGCTAACTCTCTGAGAAACAGTTCTCGAACCTTCGTCTTTAATAATGCTTTATTTTTTACCAAAAATCTGCTCATAAGCTCTGAAACCAACTCTACATGATTTTTCCGTCATAAGCCTCAATAAAGTAGAAATCCAAACAATACTTTCGAGTTATTGGCAGTCGCAATTACTAACTATCATTTCATATGCATATTGGAAGATTTTTTCCGAGCAAAACATTCTCGACGTCAGAAGACATCTTCAATAGTTTTATTAGCACTTGCTCTTTCAGGGTGGTACTGATACTAATATTATAAGTCCTCTAACGATAATTTAGTAATTATCTTTAGAGTTATTAAGTTTTATAGGTGTACTAAGATGAGGGTGAAGTGTATTAAGACATTAACTTGGGGCCCTCACAGGGAGTTTCGGCAATGGGGAGTACCTACATAAGACAAACTAGTCTTACGACACAACGTGACGAAATTACATAGATGAGCTTGAATCTGTGCATTGCATGCGTCCTGAGAGTAACGGCTTAGCAAGACAAAAAATGGATCTCTTAGGTAACTGTTAACTGGACCAAGCTGTGTACAGGCTGTTATTTCCAAGCACTACTGTACGATTCATGAGGGCTGTTAGTTAGTGTTGAGAAGTAGAGGACGTGAGAATAGTTTGACAAATTTAAAAAAAAATCGAAGATAAGGTTTTACTACGACGGTAGAGAATATTTAATTTAACGGTAGGCAGCGGCTTGGTTCTGCTCCTGGCATTGCTGAAGTCCATGGACGACGGTAACCACTCACTATCCGGTGGGCTGTATGACCGTCTGCCTACAAGGGCAATAACAAAAAAAAACTCAAAGTCGAATGCATTGGATATACATATATACATACACGCTTTGGTTTGAATACAGACTATTCTATTTACAATTATTTTTGTAAAGAGCTGCTGAGCTATAATAATGCTAAGATTAATAATAACATGAAGTCAAAAACAAAAAAAATACTAAAATAACCAAGTTAACGCACGGATCAGTAGTTGTTTCTGTGTACGTACAATTAGAATCTCCAAGTGGTAAGCTTGATGTTTTATGGTGATTTATTAAAAAATAATGTGTTTTAAAACTCTTATGCATTAATAATGTATTGATATTCTAAATATAACGAGCTGTCACTGTTTATTTCATACGAATAGTAAAATAAAATTAACACTAATATTCGACATAAAGCATTTTAATTAACACAAGTATAGAGAAAATAGCTTTCATGGAAACATAAAAATTTTAAAACTGTTTACCGCCCATCAATACTCGGACTTCAAAATACCCGTTGTTTACTTTCAATAATACACTTAAACATCCGCTGACGATACATCGAATACGATCACTGTTTATAATAAGCACCGAAAAACCAATTATATACTCGACGCGGGCGGCAATCGTAAATGAAAATTGTCGTTGAACAATTCGAGCAGGACAATTTCCGGCGTATTTGGGGTTCATAGTTTACCCGTAAACTACTTTTTCGGCTCGCAGTTATCATAAAGGACAGAGTCGTTTATCGTATTCGTTTTCCGCCGACTGAAATTGTCGACAAGAGCGATGATCTCCGGAATTTCTGTAACAACTACGATTTATTTGATGTACCTCTGTTTTTGTAGGCCCTTGAGACATGGCCTAAAGGAATCGCTTCTGCGAGCACACATTTTGCATTACTTTTTCTAATATTTGTTGTTTAAATGAGTACAAGTCGGAGGATTTTTTTCCATTTCTTCCAAAAATTTATTACTAGCGATCGTCTTAGTTAAATTATTTACTAAGATTTTTTTTATTCTTATTTTTACTACTACTAATTGAAGTGATACAAAAATTAAAGTAATCGTAACAAATTTATCAAATTTCAGTACCACGAGCCGATAAAAGTGTATTTGCAAGTACAATGCACTTAAATTTTTCGTTATTGTTGAATAATGTGAGCCCATATGGGTAAATATTGTACCTTTTCTGCCGCAAACCATTCATGCTTACTGGCTTGCAAGCTAAGCTTTTGATAGCATTGTGATTAACACAAGTTGAGTCTTTGATCTCACGTCTCAAGAATAGCATATATACGTCTTAGTAGCTAAAGCCTCTATGTTAACACCGCGAAAATCTTAAACTTGTTTGCACCTCTTTCTTATAGCCAAAAATAAGCATCGGTTACTTAATATTAGCTTGTCTTATGATATCATGTTCATCGAGAAATTCACTGGACCTAGCACTTGAAATTTAAGGTTTACGGTTAGGTTTTACTAAAAAAGATGAGCTTTTATTATTTATAAATATATTAATCATTCTGAGTCTTAAAACTAGGATAGATAGGTACATGAAACTAACAAAAGCCACGCTACATATAGCCTATGTTTTGAAGACGGCATTGTCTCCAAGGAAATCGACAGTTTCTTCGTAAATTATTTGAGACAATTCTCCGAGGAGAACATCGTCGACTTTAAATGGAACGTTTAGATAGAGAAAATATTATGAAGTATTTTCTAGATAACGCATTTACCTTCCTACTATTAAATTTACTACGAAACAAAGTTTGTGTTTTCAAGAAAAATGAGTGGATCTTTTATTATGTGGTGACATAAAATAGTTGTGTATTCCTTGTGACTTTTGTTAATGTTCTTTAAACACTCTTTTTTAACTTCCTAAGCACTGGTAGCTTCAAGGGGGGCTATTCCAGTTTCACCAATTTCTCTCAGCCTGAAGGAGTTCCTAGCACTTGCCATAGTAAGAACAACGGCCTTAACGGCCGTCTGGTGTAGTGGTAAGTGACATGGTCACTACACAAGGGGGTCGCGGGTTCGAATCCCGCCAAGGGAGGATATTTGTATGATAAATATAAATGTCTTTTCCAGGGTTATGGATGTATATTAAATATATGTATGTGTATAATAAAAATCTTACATTTATTTCCGTTATCTGGTACCTGTAACACAAGTTCTTTACGAACNCGCCAAGGGAGGATATTTGTATGATAAATATAAATGTCTTTTCCAGGGTTATGGATGTATATTAAATATATGTATGTGTATAATAAAAATCTTACATTTATTTCCGTTATCTGGTACCTGTAACACAAGTTCTTTACGAACTTATCACGGGACCAGTTAACGTGGCGTGATTGTTAGTAAATATTTATTTATTATTTATTATTTATTTAATGCTTCTCTGAATCTAGTGCACTATCGGAATCACTAAGAACCCACTGAGAAAATCCGGCGAGAAACTCAGTGGGTTATGTCTAAAGGGAAAAAATCCTGTTAACTCTTCAAACATCTACAACTTGGACATGTACTGTATATTTTAGACAGCACCACGAATAAAAAAGTAAAACATACAACTACCTAACAAAAGCCAATCAGCAAGAATAATTTACAGCCATATTGGTTTGAAAAGATGTCGTCTAGGAAACTTTCTACGTTTTTTTTTATTTTTTTTTATTGCCTTTGTAGGCAGACGGGCATACGGCCCTCCTGATGGTGAGTGGTTACCGTAGAGTAAGTATTTACAACAAAGGAAAATGATTCAACCAAAATTAACTACAAGTATTTAAAATTTATATGTAATGTATTGTGTCATTTGTAGAAAAATTGCATAATTTGAATTGATTATTTATGGATTGTATACTCATAAAAGATCGAATAAACAATTAATACTATTAAGTGAATAAAATAAATCAAATAAACTTTTTAATTAATGGATGTATATCATTCAAAACGTGTAGATATCCAACGTAGATGCCTTACAAAAAATGAGTTAAGCTAAAATTGAGGTTTTACCGTGCTCTGTCAATCCGCTAATCCGCACTTCAATCAACAGCGATCGTGTAATAAAATGATAGGGCGATACAAATTCTGAAATCCGATAACATAGCATCTAGCGCTGAATAGACTTTCAAAACATTTCTTAAATATTGGATCGAACCAAATAACGAAAGAGTAATTCAACACTTAAACGTTAACGTGTTAGTTCAGTGATTTCCAATAAATAACAGCTGGCTTTATTTAAATAATTTAAAGTTTGCCTTCAAAGCCCACTCAGCTATGTATTAATTCAATCATTATAACTTAACTTAAGCATTAAGTTTACTTAAGCATTAGTTTATTCCAACATTAATGTTATTAAGTTTATTCGCTAATTTTCCGTTTCAGCATGCAAATCATACTAGGCTCAAACATTGCGTCACCGTCTCCGAGTAAATTAAAGTAATTTAAAGTAAAACTTTGTACACTAAGCGGCATCAAGAACGTCTATAATTCACTAAAACTTTCAACAAACTGAGTGCGCCACTAACACCTTGCTTCGAGTTCACATTAGCGGTTTACGCAAAAGTTGCTTAGAACATTTCCCTTCGCATTCAATATAGACACACGAAACTAAATGTTCTGTAAGGAATGCGCGTGCTCGATTAGAAGTAGTGGAAATGCATGGGATTATCAGTAATGTTCGTCGTGAATTTATAAAATATTATGCGAGTCAAAATTTATCGAGCGTGAAATGCGTTTCCTTTAGAACACTGATCGCTTTGGATGTCGCACAAACAACATAGGGCGAAGTCTTATAAAGATGTTATCTATCGCAGACGTATTACATTGAAAGATACCAGACCCTATTTTCTTTTGGCCGAATGAATATAATTTTTCTTAAGCTTAATTAAAGCCTCGGTTGAGTTTCAGAGAACAAGCGAGTTGTTTCATTTCCTCTTTAATCAAGCTGTACGAAGTAATTAAAGTCTTCCTTTTAGGTTATAACTAATACTTCCACAGCTGTCTACGGTTAATTTCATTTGAAATGAACGACGCTAGAATACGTACAATTACTTAGTCCGAGGAGTTGCCCTAGGGCCTTCCTAACAACGAGCAGCAACGGAAGTATGTTAGATGCGATTCAGCACTGTGATTAGGTAATTTAATTTGAAATCATGCTTCAGTGATCTAGTCTTATATTCATTACTAGAAAAAAAATATTAGTTTATAAATTAGTATTTAAATTATTGTAAAAATGATTCTAATTAACCTTGAAGAAAAAAGATACATGTAAAGTAGTTGGAGTCTGGTAATGGTTTCTAAAAGGGGTAAAGTATTCATGAGAAATCGTGTAATAGTTCAAGGACATATTAATCCCTCTTTGAGAAACGATTTAGGAAATTTAAAGCTATTTGCACCATTATGACATTATAATTTGTTACCAGTTGTAGTAAGTATTTCATTACCTTTCTTATCCAGCTAATTGATAATGTAATTTTTGTCCCATAAATGGAAGCTTATTAAAAGTTTACTATTGCAGCTACTATCTTTAATATGAATGAAAGGAGATAAAACATTAAAAGTACATTACTATTCCTAGCAATTTCTTTTTCCCATTAAAAGTCCTTAGTCTTCAATTAAATACTATTTCTCCAATTATTACTAGTTTAAGTCTTTAAATATAGGGTTGTAGCCAACTTTTGGTAGCATCATCATTGTGCTCATTTTCCCCGCATAGCAGTTATATATTTCCAGTTTGAAGTGTGGGGTTGATGTTATATCCAGTTAATGGATACGTTGACCCCGACGACCCTGAGAGGGTTGGAGGTGATTCTGTGGCGTCTCTAGCGAATCGTAGGACCATAGGACACAAAAGTTAATATTAACAATTTACGAATCCTTCGAAGACACTATTTACAACTTTAAAAAACCTTCTAATACAAGCAGCTGTTACTCTAAGCTAATCATAAAAACTGTTAGAAAATCTTTAGTATTATAAAAAGACAAAAAAGGAATATAACCCTGAAAAATTAAGATATTATAGTGACAAATGTACTTAATACTTGTTGTGTTTCTCGACATTGTCGGTAAAATAAATAAACCGTAGACGTTTGTGGGCGAACACCGAAAATAAGTTTCTTGAACACATTTTATGAAGCACGAAATATAAAATGTCATAAAAAAATGAACAAAGCTGTAACGCGAAGCTTTTTTCTATCGTTATTGAGACATGGGCGTAACGTATTTTGATTGAGTTTCTTAAAATGAGAAGAGGAAAATTGTTTGACGATAACATTTGTGATTTTTTTAAGAGATCATTAAAATTGAGCCGGCACGAGCACATAATATATTAAATAACGTTCAGATAAAGATATAAAGACGTTTAGTTCCTCTTCTATATGACGCTGCCTAACCATTAAATAACAATGTATCGTTTTTTATTGCCTAAATCTACGTGAAAAATCACAGGCAAGACAGTCATCATCATTTCAGCCTATCGCCGTCCACTGCTGAACATAGGCCTCTCCAATAGATTTCCAGTGCGACCGGTCCATTGCCACCTGCATCCAACGAGACCCAGCGCTTTTTACTAGGTCGTCGGTTCATCTAGTAGGTGGCCGTCCCACACTGCGCTTGCCAGTACGTGGTCGCCACTCCAGGATCTTTCTGCCCCATCGACCGTCCTCTCTTCGTGCTATGTGGCCGGCCCATTGCCACTTCAGTTCACTTATTCTACAATAAAATCATTAATCTAAATAAAAATAAATGTAGAGACTATAAATATTTAAACTGTTTTAAGAAATATGTCGATCGATTTCAATTAATTATTTGAATAATATACTTATTTTAAGCCGCGCTTAGCCATGAAACCATCCCATTTTTTTCTGTGAATACCACAGAATACGTTTATTACTTATTATTATACTTTCAATTCACACTACATATTTAAAATTTTTCTAGTAACAGTCGTTCATTTTAAAATAAAAGGAATAACCAAAATTAAGAAAAAAAATCAAAACAATTTACGTTGATTTCAAATCCAGCGCTCGGTTTGAATCTTTCGTGGTACTCAAAGTTGTTGGAGTATCGATTCCAAAAGTTTCAAGGGAGAGTATTCACGAAATTTACATGTTTTGAAAGTTTTGGATATACGCTACTATATTGCACCGCGTTCTTGAAATTTCCAAAAACACATTAAAAAATGTGAACTAGTTGATTTGACTGGACGATTAGCAAAACACATTTATGGTAAAAAAAATGTGTCTCATCATAGCTATCATTATGTGACTTTATAAATTTTTCACTCACCCTATTAAGAAAATCATTTTTATTTATTTATTAGTTAGATAGCTCACGGCCCACCTAGTGTTTAGAGGTCCGGAACTCACAGAAGTCCACAGCACAAATGCCACCACATAACAAGAGACATGAGTTCTCTCAAAGTCTAGTCAAGTTATTATAATAATATGTAGTCTATAATATTTATTTTTAAACGTATATAATCGTATGTAGTCCTAATTTGGAGCCAGATGACATTGCGTGACTTAATTTCGATTATTGTTATTATGTATTATAACTGAATCCAAAACACATTTATGAAAATTTTTCAATAACTAACGTTATTCGGAATTAAGGATTGTCATACTTTATTTATGAACAACAAGTTATGATGAATCGATTTAAATCTTAAAAGAATAATACTTATACACATGGTTCACGCTGTTAACCATGAGTTTATGAAATAAAGAACTTCTATTACAACATCTGTTACAAACTATTCTATTAGTCATGTGAATGCTGCTGAAATCGCGGTTTGACGATTGCTTTTAATTGTAACGCTTATTGCAATTTCATTACTAACGTTTCTTAAATATAGTTAAGTCATAACCGGTATTTAAACTTAGAAATTCGAATTAGATTTAGCTTAGTTTTCATGTCCATATGGCGAGTGTCCTTTGAAACATTTATAGTAATAACACAATTTTTTTATTACCTTTATAAGCTAACGAGCTTACGGTCCACCTAATGGATTCCCCATTAGGTAAAAAAATATAATTTGCGTAATTACTGGTGGTAGGACCTCTTGTGAGTCCGGCACGGTCTGCACCGCCTTGCCTATTTCTACCGTGAAGCAGTAATACGTTTCAGTTTGAAGGGTTGGGCAGCCGTTGTAACTATACTGAGACCTTAGAACTTATATCTCAAGGTGGGTGGCGCATTTGCGTTGTAGATGTCTATGGGCTTCAGTAACCACCAAGTGGGCTGTGAGCTCGTCCACTCATCAAAACAAAAAAAAGGTATGTGTCGCTCATGGATGTCAGCAATTCCAGGAGCAAATCCAAGCTGCTGTCTACCGTTAACATTTGATACCATCCGATACTCAGTTAGGCAACAATTTACGAACCGGACTAGTACTAAGAAAGCATTCGCCATAAAGGTGTTTAAGTGCCGGACCATGCACCAATTTTATTAACCGTAGACAGAGAGGCTATTTAGAAACCTCTTTACTGTGGTCATTTAAAAGACATCATACTTATTGCTGTCCAGTATACTCATGTACACTGGATTTCTTTTCTCACTTATATTGGTGCCTCTTCTATTTATTATTATTTCGTATAGGTATTCTTTATTGTTTTTAGGTACTAAATATTTAGAAAAAGATAGTTTTATAGCTAAAATATATTATAATTAAACTGTATCAGTACTCTGAAAATTAAATGTTTGGTATATACGGACGAATAGGTAGAGAAATAAGATGAAATTAATAGGGCTCCATATAAAAATTGCCTTTTTCCACAACAAAAAAATACGATGTAGAAAATTCAATGCTTGATCAGACAGGATCATTTCCAGAAACCCAAATTGGTAAACACATTAATATAAATGAAACAACTATTAATTTGGTATTAAAACTGATGTAATTTATGTAATTGTTTTAGGAAGGGTGGGGCTAGCTCTTAATAGCTAAGGACATAGTTATGTCACTAAAATTAACCTCAATTTTGTGGTACCAAATTCAGTTACAATTAACTCGGTCAAGTTACTGGCAAGGGGCTGTTGAGAATCAATTCGAAATAATAATGCGAAGATGAATATTGTATATTCCATAATTTATCGTAATCTCTTTCCAGATATTAATAGCCTAATAAGCGTCATATTTACAATGTTAGCCCAGACTTAAGATTATAAAGGAAACACATTCTCATGGATTCAATAAATTAATCTTTGATATATTTTACAGGAACATGTCTTATGTCTCCTCGCGTGTCGCTTCCTAAGCACATCTAAAATAATTAATGAAGGACATTAACTAAAGACGCTTTTTCGTCGAAATAAATAGGCCGTGCTGCGACAAGTGTTCGCAAGCTGGGGTCGAAGGGTGAATTAAGCTCGATGGTTCAATCTTATCAAACATAGTTTTGGGAGTAAAAACTAAATTATTCGATTTCAATTAAACTAAATAAAGGGCATAGAACTTAGAAAAAAAAACCCATTAAAAACCGAAATGAACAATCTATGATTAGTATCGTTTTGTTGCAGGTTTCACCAACGTAGAAGATAAGAAATGAGTATTGCCAAACGAAAGAAGATTGAGATTGGTGGTTATTTAATTGCCGTCCAAGCTCGTGCTACAGATAAATAACTTTTGGATTGTTTTTTTTTCCTTTTAACCGAAGAATTTTAACCATTGGCCCTATTGATTGTTGTTGAAGTGGCAAATGAAGAACGGCGGGTAGCGCGCCCAGCGTGGATGGTGTTGCGCGGGTGTGAGGTATGGCGGCGCGGTGTGGGGGGAGGGCGGGGCGCGTGCGTCGGTGAGATTGGCGCACGGCGTGATGCGGTCGGCGCTTTACGCAGCATGGTGCATTTATGCGGCTTGGTTCGCGGTGTTCGCGGCGACCACTGCTGGTCGCGAGCTCCGCGTGCTACAAGCGGACGCGCGCGCCGCTTTCTACTTAGGCATCGCTGCGCCTCCCTCGGCCTCCGCCGTCGTGCGCGCGTTCAACCGATCTCTCGCGGAAGTTGCACAGACGCACCTGGCCGCCGACTACCCGCTTTACCTGCGCAACATTTCACTACTCCCCCTTTACATCGAGTTGCCAGAAGATGAAAGGTACGTACTTACCTACTTTCGTTTTAAATAAATTATGCATGAAAATTTAATACAAGATTTAATTGACGATCCCATGTGAAACGATAAAAGTATTCAATCCATATTAATATTATAAAGCTGAAGAGTTTGTTTGTTTGAACGCGCTAATCTCAGCAACTATTGGTTTGAAAAATTCTGTCCATATCAGATAGCTCATTTATTGAGGAAGGCTACATAATATCGCGCTAAGACCAATAGGACCAAGCGGAGCACCAATAAAGAATGTTTAAAAATCGGGGTATTCTTCCCTTTTGAGAGCTTATGCTATATGGAGATATACGCCAAAGTAACTATTCCACGCGGACGAAGTCGCGGGCAAAAGCTAGTTTAACTATAAAAACCACTTCAAACTATCGTGTTTTATTACAAAGGCGAAATAACCAACACAGTCTATTCACTCGGCGATCAATCTTCGCTTTATTGCGTCAAGAATAGTCCAGAAACAGAACCATTCTGAAGTTTCGATTTCCGACAAGGCAATACATGTTCTGTGCGAGGCGAAACACATTATGGTTATCGTAGAAGTTGTTCTATTTGATTGTAACGCATCGAAGTTACTGGGTTCGAACCGGAAAGGCTTAGTTGACGAATTTGACTTTTTGTTAGATATCTGGTCGAAATTTCTTATGAACTTTTTTATTACTTCCATTATAAACAGGAGTTCGTACCTTCTACCTGATAGTGAGTTGTTAACACCACTCATGAATGGCAGGAATGCTAGTCAAGCCGCTATCTACCAAATATAACGTTTTATATTATAAAAACAATGATTTAACTTATCTTTAATTGAAACTAAAATTCGTAATATGTACTTGCTTATTTTGTATAACAATCTGATTATTGCGGTTCCACCCGTGTCAAATATTGAATGTACCTATTTGAAATACGCGTTCACACGCTTTGGTATAATTGGTAATCAAAAACGTGATGCTATGCATAATTCTTCAATTTCCGCTTTGGTAGCGAGATAAATAAAACCCATAGCAGTTTTAAATTCGGCTCTGCACGCTTTTCGTGAATTCACCATTACAGATTTCGAAAACACTCCCGTGATCATGAAATCTGTAATTTAGGTGAAACATTTAAATTTTGTATGTATTCGTGTTAACGTAAAGACTATTGAATATATCTCTGACCGATGATAACTTCTAACTATCAGATGAGCTGTAAACCTACAACGGTATTAGACAAAGTCGAATATTTTCAGCGCGAATATCTAAAATTGGATTGAAGCCATTCGTTAAATTGTTCGTTAATATTGGTAGCGTTGGCTCAGATATTTTCCTGCAGGATTTATCTTGTTTCAACGGTACGCCCAATAACTTTTGTCACGTAGCGAAATGGGAATGTCACGATCAAGATTGTAAAGGAACTTGGACGTGTTACTTCTAACAATAATTGTTTGCGAATAGTATAATTTTAACCCATTCCATGTATTATCTAATGTTTTTGCTACCCACTTTTGAAAACACGAGATTACCAAAATTGATTTTTGTTTTTAACTCAAAGCTACTTTTACATTTAGATCGAGTGATGAAGTAAATTTATTATTAGTAATATTGCTATAACTAGCAAGATTTATTATTATCTTGCAGATTTAAATGAATAATTAACAGCTAAAATAAAATACTGAACGCGATTCGAATATGGAGGTATTTGATTTGAGTAATGCAACAAAACGATGACTATTTCATATTCATTTATTTATTATATATTTAATTGCAGTTATAATACTTGCACTACGAATTTATTACACACCTCGAATTTTAATAGTGTTCACCATTCAATATAAATGGGG
Source organism: Bombyx mandarina (assembly GCF_003987935.1). Next base: position 110,549 of record NW_021011598.1, read on the forward strand.
ACTTGATTCTATCTCATCCGTTAATCTCAGGATCGCCATAATAATAGACTTCTTAGTTTGGGTGAATAAATTTACAAATTTTTACTACTGAGATCAATTCCATTTTACAACAGTTGGAAATTACGGGTTGTCTATTAATATATCTAATAATGTTGTTGTCTTATAGTTGTCTATATGAAATAACATATAACTTAGATTTAACTATAACATTGGAAAAGCAAAAAAATTAAATATTTTATTCTATTTTAATATTTTTTAATGAGTAAGCTATTTAATCGCTGTGTTATGACTGTTGACGGTGACAGTTCTTGAGATAAAAACGAGAAACAGTGTCGATCGATGATTCTCAATAAGGTTCGAAATAAATAAACTGTATCTTATGTTCTTATGGCATAGAATTTCAACTCCTTTGTGTCGGTATTAAATTTGATATTGCACCGTTTACCGAAATCCTTATATGATATTTTATAGACGCATTCCATGTCGGCTTTTTCTGCAGAGCTCTGCGCTCTTTGGCCGGTAAAGATACCACCAGTCACACGAAACCGTAACTCCCTGGCTAGATTTATTCTGCAAGAAAAAAAAACAAATAAAATAGGTTTTCAGCTAGATCTTAAGATGTCAGGATGCAGCTTATAATCTGAAGGTAAGAACGACGGACAATTTTTGTTTGTTAAAAAAGAAAGAAGAAAAGAAAAACGATGTCAATAAAATATACATTATTCAACATTAATTTATATAATTTATCTTTTTTGATATAAGAAAGGTTATTCGAGTTTTTTGTTATTGGGTGCTAGTAGTATTTTATTTTAGAGACAGAATTTAGATCTATAGATTTTATTATGTGGGTGGGTAGTAATAAAAAGATATAGATTGATCGTCATAGCAATTTTATCAAGTATCAAACAAATGGTTTATTTCCCAATTTTTCGGCAAAAGCGTCATCAAATTTAATAGGCGCTATCTATGTACTTCATCCCTATTAAAATACCATTCCTTTAAGTTTTTCTAGAATTTATAAATACGTGGCTCGGCCATTCCGATAAAAACAAAGTTTCCAATACGTTCACTGTTGTACCGAAACCAAAACTAAACTAAGTTGAACAACATTATATTATTACTGTTCCAGGCACAGATTATATATTTTTTCGGGTGTCCATAACTTTATTTTTAATGTCAGATCTAATTCCTTTGTTTTATTATTCAATTTCAAAGTTCGAAGGCAAATCAATATTGATTGATCTTATGCTAATCTAGTAGATGATGAGTTACCGAGAGAACGACTTTTAGGTAATATAAATAATATATATATAAAATAGAAACAAACTAAAAATCTTTCACAAAATCCAGAATCAAATAAGATACGAGAGTAAAAGAAAAGGGTTGAGATTAGTGTGGGCATCGTGAGTGTGACAAACGGTATTGTAGATGAAAGCGGACGTTTCGTATCACAAACTTGGTCCTAGATCTCAATCTTTTATCTCTAGCAGTAAAATAGTAAAGTTAGTTCAAAATGACATTTTTCTTTTTTGTAATAAACAAATCCAACATACTATTACTACAATAAAACAACAGCCGTAGACACAGAATACGAACTTCAACCTAATTTACTGCAGCCTTTACGAATCAGAGCATCCAAATATTTAAACGAACTGAATCTTAAAATCCCAAAAATCTTTACTAAGAAACTACTCTCATCTGGTCCATGGGAAAACTTTGAATTCCCCATTAACCTTGAACTAGCTAAAAACAAAAAAGACGACACTCCTCAAGACATATATAAAAACTCATTCTATGAAATTAATAGTAGATATACTGGTTGTAAGATTTTCTATACTGACGGGTCAGTTATGAACGGAAAATCAGGATGTTCAGTAGTGTCTGGTGATAATTGTTATCGATATAAACTAGGAGATTTTAATTCCATTTTTAGTTGTGAAGGGATAGCTATTCTCAAAGCTTTGGAGTTGATACATAGTGAATCTAATACAAATAAGTTTGTAATATATACTGATTCAAAATCATGCTTGACAGCGTTACAAAATACAAATAATACGAACACTCTCATTAAAGAAATCCAGCAAAAAATGATAAATATGCTTAAAAATAACTACAAATTCGAAATTATATGGGTTCCGAGTCATCAAGGGATAGTTGGCAATGAAAAAGCAGATAGTCAAGCGAGAAATGCAATTAATGAGAATGAAAGGCATATAAATAAATCAACTCCAGTGGAATTACAAAAATATTTCA
>NW_021011598.1:112826-251354 GCF_003987935.1 Bombyx mandarina
CTTCAAACGTAAAATTGAAGTGAGTTGGGATCATTATTGGAAAATAAACAATACAACGACATTATTATTTAATATTAGAAAATCGATTTTTGACAAATCTCCTAGTTCATACACCTGTAGGAAAGACCAAGTCGTTATCACCAGATTGCATACTGGGCACACAAATATGACGCATATCCATTCAATCCCTAAAACAGATAGAAATAAACGCAAGTGTGGACACTACCTTACTGTTTTGCATCTATTAGTAGAGTGTACAGCATTTGACAATAAAAAAAGGAGAACTATGTACAAGTTCCGAATAACCTTGAAAGGCCATCTAAATCAGGATGGATGTCTCACCGATAATTTTTTAGAAATGTTAATATATAATAACTATGGTAACTACTGTATTATGTAATGTAAATAGCCAATAGTGGTCCCCGCTATGACTCTCTTTTTTTTTTCGGGTAGAGGGCCGAACCTCCTACGAGGTCCCCGCGCAAAAGGGGCGCGCGGGGTATGTGAGACTCAACGATCTGCATGGTGTTGTGAGCAGACCGCGGGCCCAAGGATTTTAGAGCCCACCCACTAAACGACTCCTCTGCACTCTTACACCCGACGTCCGATCCCCTCCAAGGTCAGAACCCGGATGAGGTAGGGGGGCTACCGCGGTCAACACTACAACCAGACGGCGCGGCTCACCCCAAGGACGCCCAGCCGACGGAGCCTTCGAGGCGAATCGAAGGCTCTGAAACATCGGTCTCGGTACGGCAGCCCGTCCGGCGCCCGCGGGCCGCCCAGACGGTGCCGCTGGTGTCCCGGAATACCCCGCTGGACCAGAACCAGCCTGCCGGGTCGGGACGCGATACACCGTCGACCGGTCGCTCTATTCACTCCACGGCAGCGCGCTAGAGTGCTGGTAGCGCGCCGCGCGGCCTCACCCCCTCAGGTCGCCCCTTGACCTTCACCGGGGGGAGGCCGCCACCTACAGGGGCCGGGACGTACGGGCGTATTCCCGCCTCCGGCCCCCGGCTCGCGGCGCTCTCCCTCTCTCGCTCCGCCGCCTTCTTCTGAGATGGTGGACTCGCAGAAGTCGAGATCGCCTTCCAGGACGCGTCGCTGCCGAGCATCGTAGCCACGACGCGCGGCAGCGAGAGGTCCTCTCCAATGACCGCGACGAGGGCGGCGCGTTGCTCGTCGAATCCAGAGCAACGCGCCAATGTATGTTCCGCTGTGTCTTCCTCGTCGAGGCCGCCAGGGGTGGCATGCCGCCGTCGGTGGTGCTAATGACCTTAGTTTAAAAGGCCAACCTAAAAAAAATAAAAATAAAAAATGATTTAATAATATTCAACAATAATAACTCACATGTACCATCGGGGCGCTACGATGCGAATTCTAAAAGAACTTTGTGCTTTTATACCCTACGATAATAGGATGTTATCATAAAATGTCAAATGGCATCATAATAATTTTATTGTATTACGCTTAATTTTGTTTACGTTTTTAGCGGATAATCATTGACTGTTATCGGTTTTTGAGTCTGTTGGTCATTGTCATGGTCTTACTGAAATTTATTTCAAGTCCTACATCTGCGATGTTTGTAAATTTTTGACCATGATCTGTAGTTCTGAGTTTGTCTCAGATAAAATTACGAAAATTGCGAAACGCGAGATCAACAGAAAGTTCTTGCAGAAATTCCTCATTTTCTCCAGTTTAGTTTGCCGAAGATGCTTTCGAATATGACAAAGATGGTCTATCGTGGAGAAACCCTTCCGGAAACCTTTTATTGTAATAGGTACTTTGAATTGACATGGAACCTTCATGCTTCGAGATTTTGAAGTGAAACTTTTTTCATATGGTACCATGACGTTCTTTAAAGAAATATGCAAAATTCGAATTCATCGACTTTCAGATACAATATCGCGGATCAATAGACGCAATCGAGCAAAACCGAGAAGCCAAGGAGTTTGTGCAGCGTCTTGGTAAAAGCCACCTTACAAAACTGACCACAAGGGATGGCCAAATTCTCGCCTCCAAACCGAAGATTCTCAAGGAAATTGGGGACTTCTACGGACGTCTCTATACTTCCAAAACCACCACCAAGCCTGTCTCTACCCAGCAGATGTCCGAGCCACACTATCCCGCCACTACACCGACGAGCTGCCACAGATTAGTGCAGACGAGATCGGGATGGCTCTTGAAAATCTTAAAAACGGAAAAGCTCCGGTAGAGGATGGTGTTAATTCTGAGCTCTTGAAAGTAGGAGGTCTTTCTGTTATTAGGGAGCTCCAGAAGCTCTTCAACACTGTCCTCTTTACCGGTAAAACTCCAAAGGCGTGGAGCAGGAGCACCGGACTTCCGCCCTTTTCTGGGGATACTGGGCGGGGTATGTCAGAGAACTCAACTAAAACCTCCTGTCGCTCAATAACCAACGTCCAAACCTCGCATGAGACAGAACTCATGACAAGGCAAAGGGGGGAAAGTGAAGCGTTTAGTGCGGAGCACATCTCTCCCATCACCCTCCCCCTCGGGACGCCGGACTGGCGGTCGTCGGCGCCACGACCACCAGCCCTCTCGGTCGGCAGACTGTCCGAAGCCCGCCTAGATGGCGCCGGTTAGAGTGGGTTACCCTACGGAATACCCCGCTGGGCCAGAACCAGCGTGGGTCGAGGATAGCCGGTCTTCCATCACCCGGATGCTCTTGCGTAAAACGCGTGCAGAGCAGCTTGCACGTCGTCTTCTTAGGGCCCCTCGCCGGTCCCCATGCATACCTACTATTTATTGTCAAACTTTTTTTTTACGTCTGTTTCAAATTGTAGATTATTAAATATTGTTTGTCTTTGTTAATATTTTTTATAGTGTAGTCTTGGCGAAATTTGTGATTATAGAAGTATAAAATACAATCATAATAGTGTACAAACTTACAATTCCAATTAATTATAGTCGAATTTCGACTACTGCGGGACCTCTAGTATATGTATATCAGCTAGTCAATTTCACCCTCAAATCTAATTAGTCTTGGAGTTAACATCAACTGTTAAGAACATTTATCGAACGTAAACAATGTACGTACATGTTATTACGAAATCATAACCAAAATTTTAATTTGTTTTTTTTATATGCCGCAAAAGTCGATGGGCAATTCCAAAACTTTTTCCTTAGAGAAACGGCGCCATCTATGTGTTCGAAGTGAAATAGCGGTATTTACATAACATATTGCGCTGGTAAAAAAAAAACATGTTAGGAATTTGATATTTTGCTGCTACGAGAGCTATCGTGCAACCCGTCGCTTGCGACGAAGGGCTGGACGAGTAAAATAACCCACAGACAAAGCTCACTGAGTTTCTCGCCGGATCTTCTCAGTGGGTCGCGATTCCGATCCGGTGGTAGATTCTGCGAAGCACTGCTCTTTCTAGGCTTAGTGTTAGCAACGTCGTCAGGTATGAACCCCTACGCGTCAGCTCACCTACTTGTAAGCTGACGCTGACATAACCTCTCAAGGCTATCAGCTCAGGTAGGAAAAAAAGTTACCGTAGTAACAAAAAATGCCTCTCCTGCCTGGGAAGGATACCGCGAGATTTACCGCGAAGTGCGATCGACATTTTATGTTTCTTTCATACCTGTGCGAAAGACAGAGAGAATATCATTATATACAACTTTTTCAGACCTTAAATAAAAATTTTTTGAGACCTCAGGAGACAGAAGCCGGAGAATCACAAGAATAGCTTCTATCCAGCGTGGAAATCCTGCCAGCCCTTCCTGGGAACCGCAGATTTTCTATTTATAATACTTACCTAATAATCTATATTTTATTCATTATTTTCAATGATTATTTAGCAATTCTATCGTCCCTGTCCTCAAAAATACAAAACGGAAATTCGTTTAACGGGAAGACCACATGTTACAAATTCCAACTTTATTAACTCCAAAGAAGCAAATGTACATAAATCAGTTATTTGAGTTTTGCTTGAACCGTATACGATTCGTGGCGGCATTCCATAGATATCACGAACCACGACATTAAACTACTACTAGGCAACAAAATTGGGTTTACGATATGACTCGGATTGCTTGTAAAATTAATCGGTGAGTCATATTTAAAAAAACTTAAATAGGGTAGACTAAATAGATTGAAACTATCAGGCTATGCTTTTATTACCAAGAATTTGTTACTTGTTCAGCTGATTGTTACTTTTCGTGCGATCGTCTTTTTCAAGTTGAATCTCCTTAATACGATGATTAGTTTTTTTTGGTCAGGAGGAAATCGCCGGACTTCCGCCCTTTTCTGGGGATACTGGGCGGGGTATGTCAGAGTCGAACTGACTAAAACCTCCTGTCGCTCAACAACCAACGTCCAAACCTCGCATGAGACAGAACTCATGACAAGGCAAAGGGGGGAAAGTGAAGCGTTTAGTGCGGAGCACATCTCTCCCATCACCCTCCCCCTCGGGACGCCGGACTGGCGGTCGTCGGCGCCACTACCATCGCAGCGCTCTCCGGTCGGCAGATGATGCCCGAAGCCGCCTAGTTGGCGCCGGTTAGAGTGGGTTACCCTACGGAATACCCCGCTGTGCCAGAACCAGCGTGGGTCGAGGATAGCCGGCCTTCCATCACCCGGATGCTCTTGCGTAAAACGCGTGCAGAGCAGCTTGCACGTCGTCTTCTTAGGCCCCCCTCGCCGGTCCCCAGACCGACATGTGAGGGGGACCCGAAACACTTAGAGGGCCAGGGCTTGGGCGAGATCCGCCTCCCTGGCCCCCGCTCGACGGCGGCGGGATTGTGCGTCTCTCACGCGCCCCGCCGCCTCCTTCTGCGAGATGGATCGCAAAGTCCCCAGCATCGCCCTTTCCACGACCCGTCGTCGCCGAGCATCGATGCCACAACACTTGGCAACGACAAGTCGGTTCCTATTTTTGCGACGAGGACACGGCGCCACCCCTCCCATGCGGGGCAGGCGACGAGCGTATGCTCTGCCGTGTCCAATCGCAACCACAATGGTGGCACTCTGCCGTCGGCTCGGATGTGATCCGGTGCAGGAACTCACCGAAACAACCATGCCCAGTGAGCACCTGCGTGAGCCGGAAAGTGAGGCGTCCTCTATCACGATTCACCCAATCCACAAGGACCGGGCGAATCGCCTCGACGGTCCTACGACCAGCCGAAGGATCAGCCAGCCGTCTGGACCATGACTCCAGCTAATACGATGATAATAACTAATAAATAAATTTTTTAAATGAGTTCTCATCGCAATATTGAAATGGTTAAAAGGTATAAAACTGGAATTCATGTGAGTTTTCTTTTTTTTAAGGGATTTTATGACCTGGTAACTAAGACCTTTAAGTCATGTCTTATTTTAAATTTATATTTGAGATTTTTTCAGTGGACTTTTTGGAGGATCCCTCGAAGTTACGTCCAGCGGCTTTGTTTCATTTTTCCACATTTGTGCACTTTCACATATTAAACACTTAATAAATCACCGTTATTAAACATTTAAACCTGAAGAAATAAATATAGGCAAATAAAACAAATCACACACTTTCACTCTCCTTTACGCCAAAAGTTTGTTTTAACGTTCCATCACTACCTACTTTTCATAAAAAATATATCTACGTTACATTATGTTATATTTATTTATATTGTTACTCAGAAAAACAGTTATATTATGGGTACGACGATATCACGACGAAGGATCTTTGTTGCATCGTCGTATGAGTCGTACGTAATCTACCCGATATTACGATTCTTACGAATACGAAGGAAATGAATTTAAACCGTTTATTTATCGACTAGCGACTCGCTTCGCTTCGGAAACATTAAAAAAAACACACATGAAACCAAAACAAAAAAAATTAAATAAAAAAAGTAGTCTATGTTCATCAGGGACAATGTCGGCTTCTAATGGAAAAAGAATTTTTCAAATCGGTCCAGTAGTTTCGGAGCCTATTCGAAACAAACAAACAAACAAACAAATCTTTCCTCTTTATAATATTAGTATAGAGTATAGATAATAGAAAAAAATAACCGTCAGATTATTCAACACAAAGTTTGATATGTCCGCGTGTTCTTCATGTGAATAGTTTATTATATATGGTCAATAACAACTAATACAGTCCGCCATCTTACGCCATTCGATTTTTTGATAATTAAATGTTTAAATATAAATTTAAGTATTATAAAAGTCGTCCCCAATAGGTTAATACCTAGTCCGTCAGTTTGTTACAAATGAAAATGCTTTTGTTTTAATAAGTAATGCATGTAAATATATAAATATATGATATTATCTTAACATCGTAGTGCAAGCAACTAAGTCCCCGTCGTGGCTAAAGATAAGACGTCGTGTCGCATGTCGTATTAGCCGGTAGTTTCGAATCCCGCAGGCGGTACAATTTTCTCAATGAAATCGTAACTCAACAAATGTTCATTCACGAGTTAGACCACGGTGAAGGAATAACATCGTGTAATAAAAACCAAACCCTCAAAATTATAATTTGCGTAATCACTGGTGGTAGGACCTCTTGGGAGTCCGCACGGGTAGGTACCACCCCGCCTATTTCCGCCGTGAAGCAGTAATGCGTTTCGGTTCGAAGGGTGGGGTAGCCGTTGTAACTATACTGAGACCTTAGAACTTGTATCTCGAGGTGGGTGGCGCATTTACGTTGTAGATTCCCCATTGGTCCCTCCAGTAACACCTGATCTAAAGCATAATAAAATTTAAAAATAAACTTGACTGCAAGAATGATTTTTGAAACTTTCAGCCAGTGCGTATGCGGTCTTTTAGAGGGAAGATTGGATTTTTTCACAGTGCGTATGAGAGCTGATAGGCCTCACAAAGGATCGTTATTGAATATGCACATACTGATAGAAATGTGGATATAGTCGCCTCTCGCACAGAGTGAAAGGACGCGATTTTAACTGCAGCACTAGTAGATAATCGCGCATGGGGCTTTTTAAGCAGTACAACGCAGTCAACGCGTTAATTAACAGTTATTGATTATATGTATGAATTATTGAATGTAATATATGTATACCTACATATTGCTAGGCGCTGGGGCTTGGGATAAATAAAATTATAAAATTCCACCGAAGTAAAACTTAGAAGCTGCATTTAACACTTAAAACACTGAACAAACACTTTAAAACGACTCAACGAATAACCCCCCCCCCCCCCACTACGCCATATCTTTATGTTTTGCGACAAACGACAACTTTATAAAATCAGTGTAGCAACTTTTAAAAATCATCATATCGTTTACTTGGCAAATTCGAAGGACGAACTTGTCTTAGATTTCACCCATCTAAATCATATCATATTTGCACATAACAATATACCTACTTACTTCCCATTAAAGTATAAATTCTACAAATAAATAATACTCAACAATATTTAAAATAAAATGAGCCAAGAACGTTTATCGATAAAACCTGATAACATTGAAATCTTTTGTACAGCACTAAAGCCGCCATGTTTTGTGGCCAGATGACGTCACAGTGGCACGAAATTTTGGTTGACGTTTCATTTCCATAGGTTTCCTACTTCATTGGTTTTTACAGACAATTGTAATACTGTCTGACATTAAGATCTCATAGATAGCGCTGTATTCAAAATACCAACGTTTCATATAAGCTACAATTTAATGGCAAAAACTGTGCCACTGTGTTGCTGAGGCTAAAGTATAAGTGAAATTTATTTCGTAGTAAACGCAATACAGTGAAATCCAATTGTTCTTACTTTGTTAATTTTTGGTATTAGCATAGCCGGCCACGTGTTATTTAGAAACAAAAACCTTAGCCACAGCAACGTGTGGCCGGGTCTGCTAGTATAGAATAGATCTCTCACGATGCCGATTTCTTATTCTTAGTTTAATAATAAACTAATGCTTAAAATTTGATCTGATATTAATCCGTAACACAAGCATTGGGTACACGAGAACAGCTCGAGCGTAGGTAATTAATTATCCCACTTAATACAGTTAACACATACCTTGCTCTAAGTAACTCGACGGCGATACCAAGGCCTCTGTATTCAGGCGTGACTGAGAGCCCAGCTCCCATGAGATATTCATTCACGTCGTATTTGTCATAAATTGCTGTCACTTTCATTGACTCAGCGAACATTCGGAGGGACAATAAACCCGCCTTGGTCTTTGGCTGCGAAATAATTGTTATGATTTATTAACATTGGGATTTAATAAAGCGAAACCAAAAATCAGCCAAACGCAGGAAAGAGCAGAGTATTATAATAAGAGACAGCAGAATTTAATAATTAATTCAATTGAAAACACCGAAAACCTTTTAGCTCGCAGGTAGGTCAGGCGAACGTTCCTAGACACAAGAAACTAGGTCGAACAAATTTACTACGAAACAATAGATTGAAATAAAACAATGCCAAATATTTGAATCCTTAATTAAATTTTATCATCGTGCTTAACAAACACGATTTTCAAATTGATATGGGAGCAAGTCTGCGTGTGACAATGGGTTTACCGGTTTGTGATCAACGAAGCGTCCTTTTTCCTGAGGCAAGCACATGTTAACGCCAACAAGCGTTCGCCCGGAGCCGTCTCCTTCAGCGAGGAAGCAAGCGACGCTCGCTTTCTGCTTAATGATCGATGTCAGCAACACGCGATACTCCTGAACAGCATCCATGTTCTGTGCTGTCCCTGTCAATATCGGTTTTGATTAATTGTTTTGTTGTCATTTTATTACTAACTAGCTGTATTCGCCCGCTTCTCTGGAGCATTTAAAATTAACTTTATTATTTATTGTCATTGTTATTAGGGAGTTCAACACTCATATAAATATTAGCCTATCCATTAAGTACATGTATTTTCTACATGGTGGTATCCAGTTTTAAATCAATCGGATGCATGGTTCAGTAGCTATAACGGAATATCCGTAAAAACCACTGTAGATTTATATATTAGTATAGATTTGGCTCAATTCTACATCCTAAATTCACCTTTTATTGTAAAGTCATATTCAGGCAAAATGTTTTCAAAAACTTTAACATTGACTGCCGTCAGTGTTTTTGCTTTTTAAATCATTGTATATAAATTTTGCTCGTTGAAATTGTAATTACTTTGTTAACTTTGTTTTAATTGGGTGTGAAGTGAAATTTTATAGTCCCCGGATTTCTCTTTAACGATTAATTAGATACTCGACGGAATGTATACAAACGGAGCTATTCGGGTCCACTGCTTTTTAGTAACGTTTTCTTGTTCGAGCAGGATTTCAGAGTGGCTATCTCCCGATGTAAAACAAAGTTCAGAGTTTGAAAATCCGGTTCGAGTGCTGCGAAAAGGGTGTCTAATGACACCGCATTTAGGGTTTTTGCTCTGGCTCTGCCATAATTGGGCGACTCGGGTCGTGCTCCTGCTAATGACTTACGTATTTTCTTGCGTGAGAAGCTTTCACCGTCATAGGATTTACTAAACGCAAGAAAGAAGAAAAAAAAATCATTTCAGAACATAATTCTATTTTCGGACAATCTGAGAATTCCAATCTTCATAATGTTTCGGAACTGATTTAGGAAACTTAAGATTTTAAATAAAAAATACAAAAGTTAATTCAGAAAAAAATATGTATGTTCTTTGTATCAACAGTTAATGCGTATATTTATTTACGCCAGCAAAAATGTTGACGCGGGCTCACAATCCACTTTTTCAGTAATATTAAATAGCAAAAACTAGCATCGAAATTATGAAGATAGGGAAGAAATAGTAATAAGCGCATTTATTAACTAAAGGAGACCAGGTTCACTTTCTCGTGTCGTCTGGTTAAAAGATAGATTTATTTGGTTGAAAGACATTAAGATCTCCTGGCTTCCGACTGGATCTCTATTTTCGCGGAGCTTTAGTTGGCGTAGCGCCACAGCCTTTGTACTGTTTATAAAATTTTAACGAATATAACAGTCGTGTGTGTATGTTTCTATCGATTATAATATTACCTAAAAATCGGTGAATTTCAAAACTAAAACAATTTTCAAGTAAAACGGATTAGCGAAGTTCGAACGTTAAAACCACTAAAAACGAACAAAGAACACAAATATTCATATAAATCTTATAAGTTTATTTAATTTTATTTATGAATTTTCTTCAACTGCATATTTTCAAAAGTGGGAATGTTTGATAAAAACTGAATCACCCGCCGTTGACCACCAGACATCTTCTCTAATATAATTTCCGAGCATGAATTCCACTGCGGTACTCCACATCGACTCCGGTATATCCTCTATTTCAAACTGTAATGTTCTGTCTCCTTGAATAGTACGCTCGAAACGACTCCACACTTTAGGGTACTCCCGAGAAGACATTTTATATTGTGAGTGCACTGCGAATACACAAACGGCTTTAAGATTTTAAATTTCAATCGATCCCCGCAACATTCGAGGAGCGAATTGATACTGAATGTTTCCAATACAGTTTGGTCGTATTCGTAACTATCTATGATTATGTTAGATAATGTATAGTTTGTACACGTACCATGTTCATTGCTACTAGTTATTATATAGGTGGTACACAGTGGGCTTAAATGGAATTTTCTCTTTAATTTGTAAAAGTTGTTCATTAGGATATATTATTATATCTTAACCACAGCCACACTTTTAGAGTTTCTAGTTGTTTCAAGTTATCGTTAAAAAAAATATTCAACTATACTACAAAAAATATGGAATTCTAGTTCATTACTTTACTTAGTGTTTTGGTTTCATCACATTTTTATTGTCGTCAGGTCATTTAAATTACAAGTAATTTCGGAGGACCAGTTTCATCATGATAGCAATGCGGCATAAACACTACGCTACCTCAATGACGGATGTACACAATATATGAAGTTTAATATCTGGTGCACCTATTACTTACAAACGAACGCACGGTCTGTTATTGGTTTAAAGGCTTCCGTTCTGGATATTTAAATCTAAAAAAAAAACATGTCGCGGTCGTCTAAAAACTATTGTCTTCACGACGAATTAAGGCGACCGTAGAAGCTGGTGGTAAATGGCTTAGTTAGCAGCTGTTTTAGACAAGCAGCCTGACAAATGGGTGCCGCACGAACTGAATGATCGCTAACGCAATAGCGCTGACATAAATGAAGGGATTTCGAACCGCCTTGTTACTGGCGATGAAAAGTGGATCCTTTTCGATAATCATCTATTTAACTTAAATCTAGCTAGGCTTGGTCTAACGCTCGTCCTAACTGCTCCTGCGTGACAGCTTATAACTCCATATTGAACAAGAGGCGGACAGGTCTCGAAGTTACAAAAACTAATGAGTTTTGGCAAATGCGTGTAGCAAATAACGTGCCGTACATACTACGAATAAATTGATACCTTGATTTTGATCAACTTGGAGAAATTTGTGGTCACTGGAAAGGTCGAGGTTAAGCGACCAAGAGGCAGGAGCTCGACCCGTTGGACGGACCATATTCGTGCAGCCCTTGATACAACAGTGCACGATGCTCTGCACTCAGCTGCAGATAGGAACAGATGGCGGTGCATTACAAAAAACAAACTGTTTCAAGGCCATGACCACGACCCTCAGTAATGAGGAAACCGACGCAAGGAGGAGGATTTTGATCAACATGAAATATCCCTAGCTATGATTTAGTGCACGAACCACATATTCCATTAAAACGATCGTGTTAACATAATCATCTAATGGCCTGTACAATCGAACATTAATTACCCACAGATAACATTTGCTTTGCAATAGATTCCGCAACACGCTGTATATAATAGTCGCCACATAAATAGGTCAATGCGGCGCGGCGCGTTGTGATCCATGTAAACTATACTCAGAGATCTGATTGTGGTCGTAAGTAAGTTATAAGCAGTCGGCTGTTATAGTCGGTGGTTTTTACTTTAATTTTTTTTTTGGTATACAGCATTTTAATGTTTACGAGTGTAAATGTTCCTTTTTTATACATAGTTAGGCCGAGCTGATTTAAGGGCCGCATATTGTGTGTTTTCCAGAGCTCCCAGATATCACAACGTAAATACTGCCACACACATATAAAGTATATTATGAGGCCGTCGTGGCCTAAAGGATAAGATGCCTGGTGTGCTTATATTGAGCGATGCGTCTATGCTGGTGTGCAAATCCTGCAGACGGTACCGATTTTTTTAATGAATTACAAACTTCACTAAATTAAATGTTCACGAATGACTTCGACGGTGAAGGAACAACATCGTGTAATAAAAATGAAACCCGCAAAATTATAATTTGCGTAATTACTGGTGGTAGGGCGCTTTATGAGCCCCCACTGCAAGATACCAATTGCTGCTGTAAAGCAGTAATGTGTTACGGTTTTAAGATTGGAACAACCGTTCTAAAAACGGAGACTTAGAACTCATGTCCCAAGGCGGGTAGCCGCATTTACGTTGTTAATTTCTATGGGCTCCGTAACCACTTAGCACCAGATGGGTCGTGAGCTTGTCCATCCATTTATGCAAAAGGGGGTGCAGTCTCATTTGTATTGTGTCAGGGCTGTACCGCCTAACAAACCGAAGCGTATGACTGCTTCAGGGTGTTCACAATACCTTATTGCGCCACTAAATACGCAAAACACTATCATTATTGCCTTTTATTAGATCTGTTCCTTCATTGGGGTAATATTTCTTGGAAACGCGTTCGATGAGTATTCTTATAGAAAAATTGGTAAATTGCGTAAATTACGCGTGAATTGGGTTACGCGATCTAGTCGAAATATTGTTAATTGAGCTTTTACTAAAACTAGAGGTCCCGCAGTAGTCGAAATTCGACTATAATTAATTGGAATTGTAAGTTTGTACACTATTATGATTGTATGTTATACTTCTATAATCACAAATTTCCCCAAGACTACACTATAAAAAATATTAACAAAGACAAACAATATATTTTAATCTAATCTCAATTTGACAACAAAAAGAACAAAAGTTTGACAGTAAATAGTATGCATGCGTGTGTGCGTCAAATACATAGTATGTAGTGTATGTAATGTTTTCTTTATTGATTTAATGTATCTTTTATGCATTATTTTAAAAAAATATTAGCATTGTGCACTTTTTCTCTACATTCTATATAAGTGTGGAAAATTTCATACTCCTCCGTCGGCGCGATTTTCGTAAAAAGGGATACAAAGTTTTTGCTTCACGTATTAATATATAGATATTTAGGGTATTAAGTAAATTCGTGTAATGTGTTTGTGGAGGCTGAGACGACGAAAGGATCTTCTACCGAGCGGAGGATATTGCTCGGTAGACCGATGGTTCAAATGTTATTGTTCGCAACTTGTATAAATGCAAGCTTATCTTGAAAATGTCGTAAGCGAGATACAGGCATCTGTCAAATACCTTGCGTTGTATGATGGCTACCCGACATAAGAATTTGCCACAGTCGCAGCAAAGCGTGACCTCTCTTCCCTACATCATTAAATATATAACATACTAAAGATACGACTACAAACAACGTTTTCACGATCACCGATATTAGGGTCGTCGCTTTATGACTAAACAAATTGGTAGGGGCGTTTCGGTCCCCTTGAACAGACGTTGATTAATTTTAGGCATCAATCGAAAATCATTCCATCATCCGCGCCTTCTTAAGCGCTTGAGGTACGTCAACGATCCGAAATTTTTAATTTAACAGGTCATGCTATAAATATATCCATAACAATGTTGATGTTCAACAAAGTCACTGAATTTCTGGTTTCAATGTTTTCAACTGTATTAAAAAAGTATTGTAGTAAAACTTTGTTACTTTTACTTTTTAGAGTTGTAAGTCAGAATTCGTGCTTGGTACACAATTCTGCAACATAGTTAGATTCATCTCCTTCTATCTCAGTTACTCAAATGCTTACTTTACATAAGGCATGTACGCAAAATGTTTTTATACCCTTCTGAAAAACGTACGTAGTGGGAAGAACTCTTTACAAATTTTCACCGCGGCGCGCTGGTTCTATATTTTTGGAAGGAAGTTTTTGCGGGGGCGATTATCGCTAAAGATGCACAAAAAGAGGAGCAGGCTGAGGCTAGGTTATGAGGAGTAGGCGTATCTGCCAACCCGTCGCTAGCTTCTTAGAGGCTGCAGAATTCAACGTCACTGCTGGACGACGCGTAATGGCGGCGGCTGGCCTGACGACTTGACACGGCACTCTTCTAAATAATTTATCCATAAAACTGGTATACCACTCGCGCAATGACAAATATGATCGTCAGTAAGAGTTCGTAAGTTAGTAGAAAATTAACAAGAGTCTACAAAAATATTTATGTGACAAAACAAGCGGCGTGTGCGTGTACAACGCGTGCGGTGCGGTCGGCGATAGTCTTCTTTTTTATTTTTGACTTTTGCTTTTATGTTCTTTTTTATAACTAGCCATGCGATAGGTTTTATGTCTACTCTCATTAAAAAAGAACCAGTACGTATTTGTATAGCATTACCAAAATTTACATTTGTACTCGTTTGAAAAATGTACTCAATACTACAACATTACTGAGCTACTTACAAGTTCGATTGTCATTTACCCTTATATATTATTACTTAATGACTTTAGTTAGCTGCTTAGCTAGGGCAATAGTGGGCGTAGAAAAGCAACATCTATCAATAATATAGCAAAACTTGCACGAATTTACAAGTTCTCAAATTTAATGTTGCGATCAAAAAGTCCTCTTATAATCAGTTGAAGACTGGTGCTAGAGTCTACTGTTAACCCGTACGAGTTGTTGATACAATCTTGCCTATTGCTCCCGAGAAGCAGTCAAACGTTCTAGTTTGAAGCGTAGGATTATCATTGTAATGTAAAATTGAGACCTCCATATCACATCTCTAGATGGGTTATGACTTTTACGTCGTAGGTTATGTATTTACGCTGCTGTAACTTTTTAAAATTCTTGTATCTATGGTTAATAATATGTATTATTATTTGGCAGTACATAGTAGTTATATGTTTTCAGTTTAGTAGTTCCATTTTCTAAAAGGAAAGGTAAAGATATCATTCCATAGAGCCTAATCTTTTAGATATTCTGTTAACTGAAAAATAATATTGAACGAAAAGAAACGAGATGATATGGGATGAAATTTAATCTCAGTAAAATGGCGATTATTTACTGAGACTTTTTGGAAGACCCGAGAAGCCACGTCCATCGGCTTTGTTTTATTTTCCCACATTTGTGCACTTTCACAGATACTAAACAATTCATAAACCACCGTTATTGCGCGTTTAAGCCTGAAGAAACACTAAATTAACAAAACAAAACACTACTCACATATCTACGCACCTCGTGTTCCCGCCAAAAGTCCATATTATGTTTTCTATTTACCTAACCTAAAAACCATAATCCTTTTACGTGTAATAATACCTTTCTGAACAAAATGTCAATAAAGTAATTTATTATAACAATAGAGACGAGTAATGAGGTAAAAATATAAAAAATCTGGAATAAAAAAGCTGTCAGACGGAAAACTAACCACATGGAAAATCTTTTTCAGTAGGAACATTACTAAAATATTGCTTCTGCGTAACCTTAGGGGATCGTATACGAACAATCTTTTTTGTATTTACCTCATTTCATTTGCCGTTGTTCTGGCCCTGTGCCTGCGGTAATATACTTCGTTTTACAAAAAAAAAACACTCGTATAAGAATCCACTAGGTAATGCAAATATATGTTTAGTTGAACGCAATTTTTACGGATTTTTCGTATTCGTATAATAAAATAATAATAAAATACAGACGCTATCGCCATTGCCTTAAACGTAAACTTTATTTAATCACCACTAACTAAAAAAACCTGATTTTCAATTTCACTTTGAAGCTTGGATACAACAACAGTAATAATAGCTTAATTTCTTACAAATGTATTAGGGTCTTTTTACTGGTGGTAGGACCTCTTTTACTGGTGGTAGGACCTCTTGTGCGTCCGCGCGGGTGGGTACCACCACCCTGCCTATTTCTGCCGTGAAGCAGTAATGCGTTTCGGTTTGAAGGGTGGGGCAGCCGTTGTAACTATACTGAGATCTTAGAACTTATATCTCAAGGTGGGTGGCGCATTTATGTCGTAAAATGTCTATGGGCTCCAGTAACCACTTAACACCAAGTGGGCTGTGAGCTCGTCCACCCATCTAGCAATAAAAAAAAAGAGTCGTTCATCCATCACTCGTGGAAGTGAATGTTAATGATTTTTAAGAATTTATACAACATAAATATTTACATAAACAATATACCGAAAACAATCCAAGCGGTGAGAAATCTTTCATTTAGTAATAGTTGTAAAAGTAGTACTATCAATTTTGACAAAAATCAGTGCAGAACGCGAACCGAAACACGATTCCTATGCAATTCGGAAAGTGTTTGTACGGAAAAATACATATACTCGTACGAAGGATACAAAATTACCATTGGTTATTATTCTATATTTTAGGCCATATTTTCTCGCGTGTGTGCATAGAAAAAGCCTTTTCCAGAGTACATACGATATCGCATATTCGTGTAGCGCCTGGTTGTTTAATCTGCATATTTATCCGTACAAAAAGTCTATCTCGTTTTAAATTTGTTTGTTAATTTTTCGTGGATTTTAAAGTTTGCTTTTTTATTTCAGCACTTAAACAGCGTAAAGGTTTTCGTGTTTTGTTATTATAAACCAACTTTATTAAGATACTGTAGGGCTATTATTGGTTTGCAGTCAAAGTTCTCTCTGTACCGAGACAATGCTAATCAAAATTGTTAGGAGTTTCCGAGTTAAAGTTTTGCTTCTGTCCGTGTTTATTAAGATTGTATTATGCTTAGATCAGTTCGTTAAGATTAAGTAGATTAATCGAAATCAGTGGTACATCTACTGTTATTAATACAAAAAAATATATAATAATATATATATATATAGAAAAAAGTGAAATTGAATATAAAATTATTGAAATCGATCTAAAACTTATATTTACAAAACTATAATCGGCAGACGTGTAAAAGAAAGACATATTGAATTGCAAATAATATATTTGGCAGGTATTATTTGCAATACAAGTTAATTTTTCATAAAATAAACCATGCGGGTCCCGATAAATTATGATTAAAACTATTAGGTATTAGTTAGCTTAGGTAATTAATTAGGTATTATAAAAATAGGTATAATTGATTCAAGTTCTTCACTTTTTTTATTTTTATTTTTTATTTCTTAGATGGGTTGACGAGCTCACAGCCCACCTGGTGTTAAGTGGTTACTCGTTTTTTTCCAAATACATTTGAAAAAATTTAATCTATACTAATAATTATTATAAAGAGGAAAGATTTGTTCGTTTGTTTGTACTGAATAGGCTCCGAAACTACTGAACCGATTTGAAAAATTCCTTCACTGTTTGGAAGCTACACTATGCCCAAGTGATATAGGCTGTAATCTTTTTTGAAAAATATTAGGGATCCTTACTAAAACTCCAATAATGTAATTCAAGGTCTAAAACATTACTTAAAATATTATTTACATCGCGTGCCCTGCGAAAACTATTGATGACAGAATAACGACTTTGTACAACACATTATTATTTACAAAAAGTGTCGCGACAGCATATGTCTAACTATTATAGTTATGCCGCAATAAGGGTTTCTTTCTTTAAAAAAATAAAACAACGTCTAATATCGTTAAAATATTTGTTAAAGACCCGAGAGGAGCCGGAGCGGGCCGCTAAATTTTATAAAGTTTTAGAACGATTCCTATCTATTGAATGATGTATCAATCGCAGGTTCAATACCCGTGTTCTGGAGCGTACATGCTCAACACTGGAAGATCGACGCGTCGCCGCCTTGCTGGTCTGCGGGGGCGGATCTGCTGCAGCGGCAGTGGTGACGGCGGCAACTAGAGCTGGCGTTCCCGTACTCCGCACTACTCCTTCGCATCTGCATCTCGCCTACACTATAGCTAACGTGAGTTATAAACAAAAGCTAACATTATATCATAATGCAATACTTATTATAAAAAAATGTGCTTAAAGTAAGGCGATTTACTTCTGCGTATTACATTAATACGCAGAATACGTGAAGGAATAACGTCGTGTAATAAAAATCAAACCCGCAAAGTATAATTTGCGTAATTACTGGTGATAGGACCTCTATTGAGTCCGCCCGAGTAGGTACTACCACCCTGCCTATTTTTGCCGTGAAACAGTAATGCGTTTCGGTTTGAAGGGTGGGGCAACCGTTTTAACTATAGTGAGACCTTAGAACTCATATCTCAAGGTGGGTGGCGGCATCTACGTTGTAGATGTCTATGGGCTCCGGTAACCACTAAACATCAGGTGGGCCGTGAGCTCGTCCACCCAGCTAAGCAATAAAAAAAAAACATTTGGTTAGAATTAGCTTCGTAAAAATGTAAAAGCCTACTATGGCATCAATTTTTTTTTACACCTTAACTAAAACTTTTACCTACTATGTATTCCAATGTATTTTACCTTGATCGGCACATTGTTTTATGTTAAAATTCTCTGCAGAGATCACTTAGTTTAATGACCTTACTGACTACCCCCCGCGAATACAATACCCTGTAACAGAAACATAAAATGTACTTTCTGTTCCCGACCAATGTCAAAGTCGAATTATTATTAAGAATAAGAATTTTAAAGTTTTAAAATCATGTAGATATCTTATTTTGTTATCTGACACACCCCTTATAATTTAATTCAGTGAGTGCGATTCATCCTTGGCTCCACGATAAAGGGGATAGCCACCCAGCCGATGAAATAATGTTGCTACGTGACAGATGTGCCGAGTGACGGTACACGGGATACGTTCTAACATTATTTATACGATATGCAGATCATATGATTAGATATCGTGTTTCTTTTACGTGTCTTAAACTAAAGATTATGTTTCAAGCAAAAAATTCAATAAAATACCGTAACGGGACCGGCTAAATCATTAGTAAAACAAAAATTAGAATCCTTAACTTAATAATACTAGATTCGTTTTGTTGTCATTATTGAATAAAGAATTCGCAATAACCGTATGTAAGCATCAAACAAATTTTGTATTTTCCTTCAAAATATATACGTTTCGTCACAATATCCGCAAACGACACGTTATTATGTGCATAACATCCTGGCAATCGAGAGACGTTTCCGTTCAAGGAAAGATTCTTTTCATATATTTTCTTCTTTTTTTTTTCGAAGAGATTCACGTCCCTGTCCCTCACGAGAGCGGTGAGCGTCGCACAAAATTATGGGTCATTTATTAGCCACTTTGGCCCCGATTACAAATTGACGTGGATTAATGTCACCCGAATATCTCGACACGTCTGAGTTATAACTGTTTTAGAACAAATTGCGTTCACTAGAATAGAGGTGCCGCTACAATAGTGGAACGCGACCGGTATTAAGCACTGTGGCTATTCAACTGGAATTTTTATTTCTTTTAGGATATGCTACCCCTAGAAATAAGACTCGAAATTACTGCGCGGGAAACTTTGCAAGCACTCAGGTAATTCTGTCAATAATAATTGTTTTACTGCTCTAACTCTGTCGAACTTTGTCGCGACACGAGTATTCTAGATTCTCTACTTTGTACTCTAGTTTCCAAATAAAACAGATAACTAATTCTACTTAATTTCTTACTAGTGTTAGGACCTCTTGTGAGTCCGCGCGGGTGGGTACCACCACCCTGCCTATTTCTGCCGTGAAGCAGTGATGCGTTTCGGTTTGAAGGGTGGGGCAGCCGTTGTAACTATACTTGAGACCTTAGAACTTATATCTCAAGGTGGGTGGCCCATTTACGTTGTGGATGTCTATGGGCTCCAGTAACCACTTAACACCAGGTGGGCTGTGAGCTCGTCCACCCATCCAAGCAATACAAAAAAATTAAAAAAACTGTACTGTGACCGTGAAAAATGTTTCGCCCGAAATATATTCAATTTTAAATCACTACTGAATTATTATGGCGAATAAATTCCCAACAAAAACAAGATATGTAACGGTTTTTCTGTTCGTCTTTTTGGTTCAGATCACATTTCACTGGAAAACTAGACCATTCATATAATTAACATTAATTTTAAGGTTTAATCTCGCGTTTTGATTGTTTTGACATAATTTCCAACGTTTCAAATATTTAACTTTTTCACGGACGGGTATTAGTTGTCGCAAACCGTAAAAACACTTTTAGTTATGTACGACTAATCACTCTACGACTCACAAAACCCAAAGAAAATACCATACATTCATATATCTTTAATATTTAAAGGAAATACGAATTTAACACGTGTTCATGACTAACTTCAACGATGAGAGAAACATCGTGTAATAAAAATAAAATACGGAAAATTTATGCATATATCTCGTCTGAAGCCTTTCATTGGTGGTTACAATCACCCCGCCTGCATGCAGCGTTAAACATTATAATTGAGACCTCAAGTCTCAGACCTCAAGGTCATTCACGCTGTTATATTTATGGGCCCTCACCTAAGTCCAAGTGGGTTGTGAGCTCGTTCGCCATCTTTCGTTTAAAATATTTAAAAACTTCCTATTTAAAATCATAATAATATTATAATATATAATATAAGATGCTCGACATTAACATTATTACTTCAGGAGATCCATAATTATGAACTATTCGATGCCGTTCTTGACCAAGTTAAAAACAGTATAAATTCAGGTTTTAGGTCGACTTTTTACTGTGTTCTTCTTTTTACAGTGTTCTTCTTTTTACAGAGCAACTTTATTACA
The DNA here is from genome assembly GCF_003987935.1 of Bombyx mandarina. The sequence continues at coordinate 133,479 of NW_021011598.1, forward strand.
TACACACTGGCATACGTTTACATTATTAGCCGAAGAAGATATACATTCTACATTGTTTCTTCGAAAAGATCTTTTTCCTATTTTGTCGGCTCAGCCATTAAACCCGAAATGGCTTACGCTTCCTTCAAAATATTCACGACATATAATTTTCAGGTAATAACTGTGCTAGTAACAAAGTAATTTTCCATTTGTAATTCTGAAAATAATGACAACACATGATTTTTTATAGGAGACTAGCAGAAATTTCAAGGCTTACCAGAGGCATTGTTGTTCTGATATGCGACATCCATTACGCTAAGCTCGTTATAGATGAAGCTAAACGCCTTAACATGCTTGATGGACATTTTTTCTGGCTTTGGATTGATGCTTCAAAAGATTTTGATGTTTTTCACAACATCAACGATAAAACTCAATTTGTTGAGGATGACATTGCTGAGTTTGAAAATATGAAAGATGGGAGTGAAAAATTTGCTAAAGACAGCTTTGTTCGCAATAAGCGCAATGATGTAGACAATAATACAGTAAAGTATTTAACGGATTACCGACCACCTGCGATGGTGATGGATAAAATTAGCAATATAGCTGTAAATTTAAGTAAAAATAATATAAATAATAATTCAATAAGTCCAAATTTAAGTAATCGTGTCAGAACAAATACGGAAATGTTCAGAACGCACAGTGTTAAAAGTAAATCGTTAAGTAAGAGTTTTAGTCAACCGTATGATAGTGATAGTCATATTATTGGAGAAAGTGATAGAATTGTATATAAAAAAGGCGTTGAAACTTCTAAAATAGAAAACATTTTTACTACGAAGGATAGAGAAACCTTCAGTAGGAATTATAGTAAACGTGTTAGTAATAAAAAAATGAGAAACGAATCTTTTAATAAGTATGTAAATAGTATACATTTGAATGATACACCTAATACAAACAACGTATTAATCGAAAAGGATATAAGTAGTGTTAGCAATGATAAAAATTTAGATATAAAAGAAAACAATATATTATTAAGTGATTTCCTAATGAATCCCACGGTGCATGAGTCTTCGGGAGATAAGCTTAGAGATCCAATTGAGAAAAGAAGTGAAAAACTGTTTACGGAGAAATTTAGAAGTACTGAAGAAAGCCATGGAATAAAAAATGCAACTTTAATTTTCAACAGTCTTCCCGTAGGACTTCTGGCTTTGCATCCACAGCCGATGAAAATAGGTTGGTATTTTTTATTTTTTAAATTTTTATTTGTAAATTTTAATGAAATTCATAAATTTGGCAGATCGTGTATATATTCGTGCAGCGGTAAGATTAATGGTTGGAGCATTACGTCGTGTTTTGCACGCTTGCGACGCTTGGTCTGCACAAGCACAGTTCTTCAGTGACGCAACAGCATCATGCTGGGATGAGCCGAGTGATGTAGCTGCAGATTTTTCATTGGAATTTGTAAGGTGAGAAACAAATCACTGCTCTTATTATTTTAATTTAATAAACCTAACAGGATAATAATTAGTGAATCCAGATTATTTTAAATCTATTAAATGAGTATTAACCGCTTTATTTTGAGCGATTCACAAGAAACGTTTACAAAATTTGAAGAATAATGGAGTAAGAATTTCCTTCAAAACGCAGTTAATAGTTTTTTATTAAACACTCTGAAGCAACCTAAATACGTCCAAAGTTCAAAAGCGAACCTAGATAATTTATAAGTCAGTACATTGATCTATTGCAACTTTTGACTTCATTTATAGTTTGTGTATTTATAGTAGTGTTTTGCGGTAGGCAGCGGCTTGGCTCTGCCCCTGGCATTGCTGAAGTCCATGGGCGACGGTAACCACTCACCATCAGGTAGGCCGTATGCTCGTCTGCCTACAAAGGCAATTAAAAAAAAAATAGTATTTTCTAAATCAGTATGGTTTTAACAAATAGATTTGGTTATATCTTTAAAGCCTCGAAACCTCCGAAGGATGTACTTTTTGTATACACGGTGGAGACAACGGAAACATTTTTAATCGAACCACGGAAGATGTTAAAAAGCTACAGAAAAAATTACACAAGTGTAGTCAGTTCCTATTTATGCATTTACTCGTACCGATCCATAAGAAAATATTACTTAACGATGTTATTTAATTTCTTATTTTAGCTCTTTTACACATGTTGTGAGGGCTTATATGTCTTATATGTCTTTATTTAAGTTAACATTAGCATAACCATCATATCTGCGAAGGTCCGATGCAACTATTAATATTAATTACTATTAACTAACATACTTTGAGTTTTATTTTTCAGACTAGTTCAGTTCAGAAAAATGGCAAATAGGCGCACAAAATAATCAATAATTTTGATACTTTTAAAATAAAGTCTCGCGAGGCTTATCAATAACAATATTTTGAAAACAACAATTTATCAAGTTTTCGTTAAGATTTAGTACACATAAAATTTCTTTTGCGATTTATTTGAACACAAAAAAGTCCATTTAAAAATTGATTTGTTATGATTGACAAAAATGTCGGTAGAATACTTGTCTGTCAGAAAATAAAGAAGTTTTAAAAACTTATGTTTTATCATACACCAGAAGGGTAAATATTATGGACATGCAATAATAGGATAGCAATAAATGTAGAACATCATCGTAAAAGTAAATTGGCTAGTGGGTCCGAGCGCGATGCAAGATTACTTTTATGTCTGTCCTGGCTAAAGGATGAAGCTCTGAGGCTTTATACCCGTGCTGAATAACGTAGCCTTGTCTACATGCATGTACAGATTACAATGTTTTTGCGTTTGTAAACAATTCTAAAATTATGTAGGCGCACTCTCGTCTGCCGCGGCAATAAAAAAAATACATAGGAGATATTTACAAGTACCTAAATATTCCATTGCGGTGCTTAGCTGTGGTCTCTTTGTGTATTTGTGCCTTCAAACATCTCATGGATATTACCGGACTAATTCTGATTGTTATATACCTTATTTGTCTTCTTAGAGATCTGCTGATTTTTCAAAGTCCTAGCCTTTGCTGCTGCGAAGCTACCATGAGGTTCAGTTGGATTTGTTGGAAACCCGCAGACTCTGTTTACACTTCGCACACTTTTGAAGTCGTCGTAGCCTAAAGGATAAGACAATCGGTGTAGTCGTATCTTGCGATGCAGCGGTGTTCGAATACCACAGACGGCTATCAATTTTTATAATGAAATAGGTACTTAACAAATGTTCACGATTGACTTCCACGCTTTTGACGGCATTTCGGTTTAAAGGGTGGGGTAGCCGTTGTAACTATACTGAGACCTAAGAAGTTATATCTCAAGGTGTGTAGCAGCATTTATGTTGTAGATGTCTGTAGGTCACGGTAACCACCTAACACCAAGTCGGCTGTGAGCTCATCCATCAATCTATGCAATAAATAAATAAAAGCGCTTAAAGCAAATTTTAAGAAATACTTTGATTGTGATTAATTTCACACTAATTCAATAAACATCGATAAATAATACATAATTGAGTCTCGGTGGGGTGGTTGTGGTTTATTAATCGCGGTGGTACCCGGCCCGTCGCCTCGCACCGTGTGACCCGACATTGACGAGGGTAGTTCGACCATCAAATTTCGTACAAAATCTTTCTATATTTTATAACGGTTTCGATCATTCATTTTGCCAGTTTCTTCCAATTTCCATAGCACTCTATTTGTTTTTACTCTTGTAATGTTTTTAAGTATATTATGTTGCAGCAGATTTTGTAGTATTAATCCTATGGCACTTATAGAATAGAAAATAATTAAATATAGATGGCACCAGACAAAATCGGATCAAATGATAGGTTTCTACTGGTGTTCAATATTTTGAAGCCCATATAGATATTATAGATAACAACAAAACCTCTGAAATTGCATGATCTCCGGCATAAAGGAACCTACCTTTATTATCATTACCATTAACTCTTCGATCTCATTTTACAAAATAGGTAGCTGCGTTCACGTTCGGTAACCTATTATCACCAGATAAATCGTGCGTTCATCTTCCCATCTAGCGCATTGCAAACGTGAACGATTAACCATTTTGATATGCAATAATTCCGGAAATGTTAAAACATTTAAAATGAATGAAATGAAATTCTCAGTGAAAAATTACTTACAGAAGTATGTTTTTAACAAAACGACCCATCGGGGATCCAACGTACGGTGAGGTCAGTAAGTAATGGATTCAACATAATGAAAATATCGGTTGCGGAATTTCTTTCATCCGCCAGTACATGGAGGAATACTTTTGCAAGCTATTATTATATTCATTGAGTAAAAATACGATTGATTTTGAAGATTGTATTTTCTGGCTATCCGCTATATAGTTAAAAGAACGGTCCTTGATTAATAAATTGGCTCTTCCCATGAGGTTTCACAGCAGTAGGATGGATAAGCTTTTAAGCTTGTCTCGAGTTAGAATCATTTTTGTCGCTTTGGAAAACGGGCAGACACGTGCAAACTGCTATGGAACTTCGGCTATGACTGGGAAATGAGGAGCATCATCTTCTCCGATCTCATCTTTCTGTGGTACGCGGTTACACAATTTTTTTTTGTTGCTTAGATGGGTGAACGAGCTCACAGCCCACCTGGTGTTAAGTGGTTACTGGAGCCCATAGAAATTTACAACGTAAATGTGCCACCCACCTTGAGATATAAGTTCTAAGGTCTCAGTATAGTTACAACGGCTGCCCCACCCTTCAAGCCGAAACGCATTACTGCTTCACGGCAGAAATAGGCGGGGTGGTGGTACCTACCCGTGCGGATTTTTTGCGGATTCCATCTTTTTCGCGATTCTACATATCATACGACTGCTGCAGTGGCGCATTACATCATTGTTACTGACAACTTACAATAAACAAACAAATATATTTCCTTATAATTTACTCATTATAAATGATGTATTTTCTGTTTCGTTTGAGTTCGTAGAATGAGGTTTTCTCGTTTATCTCTCGACTTCCAGTTTTCGTTGTATCTGACAACTTGAATTGTATGCCTATAGCTTATTTATGGTTTAAAAATAGCTATTTACATATTCTCATAAAATTAATACAATTTTATTTATATGATTCGCAGGGCTTTTTTCAATGCGTGAATAGACGACTGAATGTGGCGTTATGGTTACTGAACATGACATTTACGTTTCGTTGTTCAAATAAAATAAAATATTCAAACGGTAGCTTGTTTCACTAACAATATAGTTAGTTACAATGTCGTTCGTGTGGATAAACTTAAAATATAACGTTATGACTTAATGGTTAATGTATGCTTAATCCTTTATGAGGCCTTTCGGGACCACTTATCAAAACTTAGTTTAGACCTAATATAAATACGGAATAGTTACACGGGAATGTTACTTAAGGAATCTTCGGATATATTTCATTTGTTTTTATTCAAACAATATTAAACTTAAAATAACTCGAAAATTGGTTTAGAGCTTTTGTAAGGCAAATTTATATACTAATATACATTATACATTATCACACTCTGACTTTTCTTTGCCAATCACAGATGTAAATTTATTTAATGAAATATCTCCTGAACGAATTGTTAAGGCTTCACAGCCTTCACAGCCACAGACAGAATATCACTATTCTATTATATTCTGCATTCTCATACTGAAGGCCAGACGAAGTAAATAAGTTTGAACATACTATGTACCAATTTTTTAGTAATCTCTCGTTGACTAGATATTATGACGACAATTTCTGAATTTTTTCTTTAATAAAACATAATAAATGCGGTGCATTTTCATATAAATTTCCATCAATAGATTCTTCTTTGGCTAGTTCAATTACATCATTACCGGCTATTCCAACACGTTAATGTATCCATTGGCAAGTTAAGTAAAGGCTGAAATATATTGCAGTTACAAAAAGCATTCCAAAAAAACAATTTAGTAAGTATTTCCAACAATACTTAATGTATATACTATCAATACAAACCGCTACGGGTTTCTTATTTTCACGTAACCAAGTTAGTTGAGAAGCCAAAGAGATCTCCAAGCAACGAATTCAAGAGCTTCTCTGGCACTTGACCTCTTTGATAGTGGTATCGGAAGGCGCACGTTCTTGGAACGAACCGTTATTCAATAAAATACGTGATCCGCAACCGATATCCATGTCGAAGTAAGGACGTAATGTATCCAGAAGACGCGTGTAAACGTTCGGAACTTGGCAATGATTAATGGCAGGCCCTTGAATCAACTCATTACGCTTTCTGCAAAACGACACTTCCTGGATTATATAAAGTTTTAAGGCTAATTAAAATGCCCGGGTGAAACTTTGGTGACATATAGAATGTTTCTTTTGTTTAAAAAAGTTATGTGACTAGCCAAGAATGGACTATGATGCTTTTTTCTAGTAGTAATAGTGGATGAGGGCTCTCTCTTTACCAGTATTAAAAGTTGTGGTAAATTGTATAAAAACTTTGAAATGTCACAGCGGTATCAATTTTTTTAAATATACCTTCTTCAAAATTAATGTATTGAATACGATATGTTTTAATAATATCAAATTAAGCATGTTTCTAGCCTATTTCTCAATTCCATTACTAAAAAACACCTACAATTAGTTTTTATTCACTTCTTGTAGGTGCGTTCATACTTCGACCAAAATCTCATCTCTACGATGTTGGTTATTTTTTTAACTGTGATTAATGAAATAAAAAGTACAGATTTACTTACAAAAAATTTTTTTATTGCTTAGATTGGTGGATCACAACAGCCCACCTGGTGTTAAGTGGAGATATAAGTTCTAAGGTCTCAAGTATAGTTACAACGACTGCCCCGACTGCCAAACCGAAACGCATTACTGCTTCACGGCAGAAATAGGCAGGGGACTCACAAGAGGTCCTACCACCAGTAATAGCATTTTAAAGACCTTAATCCTATGCTGTGGTGTATCTAATAATATTTTAAAACGTATTAACCGGATATCATGAAAGCCACAACGCTCTTGTCGTTGCCGGTCGCCACTAGTAGTTATCCAAATTAAGCCTTGTTCACTGGTTTTATTCATAATATATTCAGACGGGTACATTACTATATCATAAAACTATATCTAAAACCATTTGTTAATTAGCCGCCACAGCGAGTTCACTAGAGTGAACAAAGAGAAAATAGATGTTTATATGTGACCTGTACTTTACAGAAGTTAAACAAAAACGTTAAACGTTAAAACAACAACCCCATTGTGCAAACTATTGTATTATTTACACTAACATAATGAAGCGCTGGTTTCTGTACCGCCATATCCATCCTACATAACAAACGTTTCACCGAGTTTACAAATCTTTATTGTTTTAGCTCAGAAAAATTTAAATAAATCATTTCACTACATAGTATACAACAAAGTCGCTTTCTGTGTCCTTATATATGTCTGTCCCTATGTATGCTTAAATCTTTAAAACTACGCAACGGATTTTGATGTTGGTTTTTTTAATAGATAGAGTGATTAAAGAGGAAGGTTTATATGTATAATAACATCCATTAAATAGTGGAGAAATCAATAACAAATTACAGTTTCCGAAGCGAAGCGAGGGCGGGTCGCTAGTAGTTAATAGCCAGAACATTTTTGATTGAGTAGGCTATGATAACAAAACAACTTCTGGGCGCTGTACGCAAAAGCTCTCCACAAAATGATATAAAAAAAACTAAATTAGGACTTGAAAGCATTTTTATCACTTGCTTGGGCGTTTTCTTTTATCAAGAATATTTCGTAATTCTGATCGGATATACCAGGAGTAGGTTAACTGAATTTGCAACCTAAACTTTGTAAACATCCCAAAGAAAATATCAAACTTTTCGTTGTAGTAAAATGTTACCACTACTCTTTACAGTTCAAATAATTCACAACTTCGAAGAACTGGGACCAGTTGATGATTATATTGATGATTATAACGTGATGAACATAACTAAAAATTACTGGACTAATTCTGCAAAAAAATCTAACCTGGTCCTTTCAAAACAAACTTTGGATAGCTATCATAAAGAATTAAATAAATATGATAACTTTAAAGTTGACTGAATTATAGATGTGGAGTACTTATAGTTTTGGTTCAAATCCAAGTGGTTCATATTATAGTAAATTGGTTTGAGTTGCATGGAAGCAAATATTGGCCCCTTGCCAGCTTTTGGAAGCTGACTCAGCAAAACGATCGCCATCTATTGACATGTCTTGACGTAGATAGTTTCCCTTTTAAGTTGGTTGAGAAATTAGGACGACTAAATAGGTCAGGCCAGAAATATAGCTCAGGCTAACTTACGCTTCCATCGGCTTTAACTCTTTTATTGCATTCCTAAAATGCTTCTATTTTAACAGATAAATCATGCTTTTATCAGTTCTTTATATGTGTAAATCCACGTAACAGGTAGAAAACATATTAATATAATAAAATAAGAGATATTTTAATATAAGTTACATAGTTAAAGTAAAGTTACAAACTACATAAAGGTTTTTTTACATAAATAGTCAAAATGTTCAAATGATAATAGCTTATATCTTAAGAGTGATGTTTTAATTACATATTATATTAATTAAATGGATTTGTTAACGTAAAATGCCGTCCAATACTAGATATTATTAAATTTGTTTATAATTTTTTTTTTCTCCTATCGAGAACAATTTTTCAATGAAATTAAAATAATCTTAAGCTTAACAGAACTAAATCATTTTCGTTTGATTTTAGAGAGACAAGATTAGCAACAGAAGCTGTCTTATCAGGTGGTACAGAAAGGCGGGAAAGTGCACTCATGGCCAAATTTGCATTTCTAAACCTAGTTCAAGGCACAGATGGTAANGTTTATAATATTTTTTTTCTCCTATCGAGAACAATTTTTCAATGAAATTAAAATAATCTTAAGCTTAACAGAACTAAATCATTTTCGTTTGATTTTAGAGAGACAAGATTAGCAACAGAAGCTGTCTTATCAGGTGGTACAGAAAGGCGGGAAAGTGCACTCATGGCCAAATTTGCATTTCTAAACCTAGTTCAAGGCACAGATGGTAATAATATTTGGAGGCAAGTTGGGCAAGTAGAGGGTCGTAATGTTCGACTTCATACGATAGTTTGGCCGGGTGGAAGATTTGTTGCACATGGACATTCTGATGGAGCAAGAACAATATTTCGTATTGTCACGGCTCTTGCACCGCCTTTTGTAATGGAAGGAGAATTAGATGAAGACGGTCAATGTCTAAGAGGATTATTGTGTCATCGACCGCAAACGTCAGATCGTGATAATCTAACCCTTGCATTCAATGAATTAGAAAGGGACACTGATCCGGAGCCTGATGATTTTTTCTTTCCAACACCTAAACCAACTGTAACAAAAATGGCCACACATTGTTGTTACGGCTTAGCCATGGATCTTTTAGAAAATATTGCACAAGAACTTGAATTTGATTTCCATTTATACATTGTGGAAGACGGTGCCTACGGATCAAGACAACTTGTAAAAACTTTTCGCAGTTTCCACGAATATACTAGACCTACAGACAAATATATGACTTTGCACGATGAAAACTACAGGTCACAATATAGAAACGATTACACTATCTTACAACAGACGTCTGAGATACCGTTAATTTCCGATGACCTCGAAGATGAGGACGTAATGAAATGGAATGGGGTTGTAGGAGATTTAGTTTCTGGAGCTGCGCATATGTCCTTTGCTGCCTTAAGCGTCTCTTCAGCTAGAGCTGAAGTTATCGATTTTAGTCAACCTTATTTTTTTAGCGGTATTTCCGTATTGGCAGCTCCAAATCAAAGACCAGATATACCTTTACTAGCTTTTCTTTTGCCCTTTTCGCCGGAGTTGTGGATTGCAATATTTACATCGTTAAATGTGACTGCGATTGCCGTTGCAATATATGAATGGTTGTCACCATTTGGACTGAATCCGTGGGGTCGTCAGAGATCAAAGAATTTTAGTATTTCCAGTGCTCTGTGGGTGATGTGGGGGCTCCTGTGTGGGCATTTGGTAGCATTTAAAGCACCCAAAAGTTGGCCTAATAAGTTTCTTATCAACGTCTGGGGTGGATTTTCTGTAATATTTGTTGCAAGTTATACTGCAAACATAGCTGCACTTATAGCTGGATTATTTTTTCATAACGCTGTCGATGATTTTCAAGGAGGTGATAATGTGAGTAAAATAGTTATAATTACTTAGGTTCATCTTTATGCGATAAAATAATCATCACGAGATTGAATCGAAATACTATAATTGAATTAAACTTATACACTGTGAAGTGTACACTGTGACAAGTACTTAATCCATTTTGATTTCAGTGGCTTTCGCTTAAAGTGGGGACCGCAAGATCATCCGTAGCTGAATATTATGTTCAAAGAAATAATCCGCATTTGGCCCAGCAGATGCGTCGCTATGCCCTTCAGGATATCGAAGAGGGTATTCAACGGCTTAGGTCGGTATTATGGAACATTTATTTTGAGTATTTTAACGATTTTTTCTGGTATAAACCGGTTATCAGTTTATATTTTACTCATCTCTCAAGGTGAGTGGCGACATCCATATTGTTAAATTTACGATGCCTACTTTACCGTTAATTAGAGTCTAGTTTAAAAGATTGGAAGCCGCTATGTTGTAATGTCTATGAGCTCATCTTCCCATCTATGACAGCTAAATATGCAGTTTTACTTGTAAAATATCATTATTGCTATTTTCTAAATAATACAACATTCAATGAACACACTTCAGCGAAATGCTATTAACAGCTTTTTCGGCGAATTGACGATTTGAAATCTCACATTGACAACAGTGAATAACGATTTGGATGCTGTGACGAAACAATGGAAAACGGAACCGTTTTATGAACTCATAAAGTTTGAGGTTCTCCAATGGCCACTTTATTCTTTTATTAGATCTGCTTTATATTCCGATTTAGTACGCCGTTTTGCATTTCATCAATTAGACTATAAACTGATTTACTATTGGACTCATTTGATCCTCATTGAATCCAACATTTCTATATAAATCGACAAAGCAGCTCAGTAGCTTCTTATTTTCTGTTGACCAAAAGAATTTAAGTATTGTTTCTTTTGAAATTTGGTTTTGTGTCACTTTCATAAGAAAAAACTATCAATAATCAAACAAAAAACAAAATTAACCTTAAGCATGTCGTATAACAGTGTTTCCATCATTCGGCGAACAAAAAATATATTAAATTTTGTCTTAAATCGCCTTAAATCGTCTTAAATTTATTTATACCTCGATAAATTGCTAAGTTTGATTACAGAAATGGAACACTAGATCTCTTGATATCAGACACTCCTGTTTTGGATTACTATAGAGCAACCGATCATGGATGTAAGCTTCAACGTGTGGGCGGTCGTACTCTGGCAGAAGATACCTATGCTATTGGCATGACAAAAGGATTTCCATTGAAGGCATGTTTACAATTTGGTTTGGTTTATAAATTTTTAATCTGAGAAACATAAATCATTGTGTATACATAATTGTTATAGTACTTAAATTGAGGAACTTGACTTATATTTCCATAAGTGAGTGGTCGATTGCGATGGCTGAGTAGTGAAGACTTTTAGGATATAGGAGAGAAAGATTGATGGATGACGCACGCGAACCTCCTAATGGTGTGATCGATAGTAGGGTGTCATGTAACCCCGGCTCAGCCGATTATACGTCATTTTATCTTGACGTTGTTCAATATACCACTGAGGTTTACGTGGATCAGTGACATAAATCAACGGCTCAGAAATAATTTTTGTTCCGTCGGTGACGGCGCGTTTTCACAGAAACCCCTTTGTGGCACTTCGTCAATATACTAGACAAACGATCTCCTTAGTATCATATATTTTCGTTCTCGTTTATATAAAGTTATATTTTAATTTAAAATTGAATGTCTATTGTTGTCCGTTATAGAAAAAAGTAGCAATATTTAAATCTTTAATTGTTAGTTTCTCATTTAAATTAAGATTAATACAATCTTCACATTGTTAAGTAATCAATTATCGCGTCACTTTGTATCCCTTTCTCGAACCCAACTGCCTTGGTTGAGTTTTGTCTGATCCGAATTTCGGAGGTAGGTGGTTGAGCGACAGGGGTTTTTAAATAAAAAACTGAGTAATTAAGCCTTCTAATCATATAGCAGAGGTTAATATTTTTTTCACGAATCTGAAATTTTTGTATTTAGCCAATAGTATGTATAAATGATGCACATAATATTGTTTGACTCTGCAATAAAGCAATGGCCCATTCTGATAGTTTATGATTATATTAGATTTCTAATACAGTTGAGAATATTATGATGTTTCTCACGTTAATTGTGATCTCTCACCCCGCATTGGTCTTTTCATATGCTACTACATTCAAACAGTACTACATTCAAAATATATTTTCACAGGACAGTATATCTTCAGTTATAGCTAAGTATTCGTCGAATGGATATATGGACATATTAACTGAAAAATGGTACGGCGGTCTACCTTGTTTTAAACTCAGCCCAGATTATGGCATTCAACCGAAACCTTTAGGTAAGTGATAAAACTGTTACACAAATTTCTAGAAAAAATAATTAATGGAGGCATTTCAGAATTTTTTCTCATGATTTGTATACGTTTATTGTAAGAAAAGACTTATTCTTAATCCGAGAAAGAGTAAACGTTTTAAATTTGGATAGGACAACTTTTACTAGAACAGACAGTTTGTATATACTTAAGAATTATAAGGTTATCGAAGTTAGTATGTTTGTTTTTAAGTTTTCTCTTAAGATATTTTTCAAAGTACGTATTATTTTAGTTAGAATCTTAAACCAAAGAAAATTTAATTACATGTCACTACTTTAGTGTGTATTCGTTCTCACGTATCCATATAGTCAGATGGCTCGTCTCTGGCGGAAATTTCATTAGAATTTATCGCCATCCCTACGTTAATCCGCCCCTAGCGTCGCGCGGCGAGGGAAGCGGTATTACCACCGACCGACCTAAAAGATTAAACATGGGATTTATCGTTTGAAAAAATGAGCCGACACCAAGACTATATTTACTTTTTCAGAACAAATTCGCAGCCTTGTTAACAATAAAACAGGATTATATAATATTAGATAACTAATTGCAATAGACTAAGAATCAATACAAATCTGTAAATGAAGTAAAATAAATGTTGAGTGTTTTCGATACGAAGCTCTCAACTGCAATGGGTTAACTTCACTTTTTATGATGGCAATAAAATTGTACCATCCCGATCTTTTCTAGAATACTAGCTGCTTCTACAGTACAAGCTTTTACAGCTGTTAGATATTGCGAAGAATGTCTCGTATAAAAGTTGAAAGTTTGCAATATTGCAATTACTGCTTGTTCAACTTGGATTTTGTTTCAAAAATTTATTTAAGTCAAACTTAATCGTCAAAAAATATCTCCGATGAATAAGTATTCTGGAAACTTTTGGGGATTTTACGAGCTGAACACAAACGTTAATCTGTTACGTATCACGTAAAGGAAATAAGTAATGTTTTCTAATTTAAAAAAAATATTTTTTCCTATTTAAATCCTTGTTTAGATTTCACTAATCTACGTTTTTATTTCATAGTAAAATTTTCCGCTAATGAAAATTAATTATACTATTATACTATACATTTTCGCTTGATAAAATCTGTATGCTTAAATGGTGTACGAAAAATAATATTAAAAACGTTATTAACGATACAATGCTAAAAAAAATCAGGTTCGACCTTCAGTTTGTATGATCAATCAACGTAACATGCCACTGGACATCTAGCAAATTGCCGATTTGATGGATTACATAATAGAGCCTGTACATCGTAAGCACCGAACATGAGTTAATACGAAAGGAATTTCTTTGTAACGGATCAAACGGCATCGATATAAAATAAAAAGAAAAATATGAGCGCAATATTTCCTATTGAAATCCGATTGGCTTTTATTTATGAATCCTAACAAATTTATTATCATCTTTCGGAAATCTTGACAGGGTTGAGCTCAGTTGTGTTCTATTTTAATCAAACAATGAAAGACATGTCAAAGACAAGTAAAGCCCTCTGCTATTGCTGAAATCCAGGAGACGGTGACTACCTACAATTAAGCCAAAAAGGCAAAAAAACATTTTTCATTAACAAATTACATTATTTAATAGTTCAACATTAAACATCCTTAATACAATCATAAATGTGATTCTAAAATTTGATTCGCGGAACTGAATTCAAAGAAAATGAACATCAAAAGGAAAGAAAGAAATAAAGTAACAATTTAATTGCCTCCTCTGTTTTGCAAGAAGAATTCACTTATGAATTATTAAGTTAAATTTTTTAGGGACTGCTACCATCAAATATTTTTTAGCGCTTAATATTGTTTTAGGTGTGGCGGCTGTGGCTGGTGTTTTTATTCTTCTTGGAGTAGGAATGATCGTTGGAATTATCATTTTGATTTTCGAACATCTGTTTTATAAATACACTTTACCTATATTAAGGCATCAACCGAAAGGAACAATCTGGAGGAGCAGGAACATTATGTTTTTCAGTCAGGTATCTTTGAGATTATAATCATGTTCACATTCCACATCAAAGATACCATCTCTTTGGGCGCTATATATAATGTTTATTTACTAATCTATATCTAGTTTTCATATTATGGTCACCAGAATACGTTGCTCGTTTTATTGTATACGGTTTTTGTACGGATCTACAGTTTAAAGATACTTTGTTTGCCTTATTCAAGCGCGAAGCCAAGATGGCTTCTTGTGGGATTAAGTCGACCGAACAACGCTCCACATCGGATTTTAACACTGAAAGAGCTCTTGTCTTGGCCGCATAATCTCCTCGGATTGCATTTCCAACACTTGTAGTTCGTGCGCTTTATTACGCGCAGCTTTACCATTTGTATATTTTTTCAGAAACTATACCGATTTATCAATTGTGTTGAATTGGTATCGCCGCACCATGCCGCCCGAGAATTAGTCAATACAATACGCCAAGGTCATTTCACTTCTCTGTTCCAAAAGAGCGTTAAAAGGGTATGTTATTTACCATTTTTAATTCAAGATTACTTTAATGTTAATTTCAAATAATAAAAAAAAACGAAGTTCGTTTCACATTTTTTTTTATTTATTGCTTAGATGGGTGGACGAGCTCACAGCCCACCTGGTGTTAAATGATTACTGGAGCCCATAGACATTTACGACGCAAATGCGCCACCCCACCTTGATACCTTACTAAATCATGTAATATCAGATTACGATAGGAGAGAACGTTTGTTTCAGAAGGAACATGAACAGCGCAGGCGTCGTAAGAGTAAAGCGCAATTGTACGAAATGATTCAAGCGATTAGAAGGTAAAAGATACATAATTTTTTTTCTTCATATTGGTGTAAAATAACATTCTAATTCTGAATTTCATTTATTGATAGAGTACAACAACGGGATCACTCTTTGGGGTCTATTAAAGAACAAGAGCCAGTTGATACATCTGAGACAACAGAAGAATTAACTGAATCAAAGTTTTTATCCCCGTCACCCGACACATCGCACCGTTCACCAAGACAAGGTCGTTCACCTCGACAGCTTCGTTCGCCTAAAGGTCGTCGAAAAAGATGCAGTCTCGCAGGATTAAACGTTAGGAGATTTAGTACCGATTCAGTGTTGGGTTCAGATTCTGTTTCCAATATTTATGAGAGAACTTGCCACAACATAGGCAGACGACTTAGTCGAGATGTCAGCTGCTTAACAAATTCCCCTCCAGATTTAAACACCCGACTGCGAACACCGTCTCCGATGATAAGACGGACCGAAGCTTCTTCAACCCGTTCTTACCAAGACGTATCTTTAAGATCCGAAAATTATGTTAGCACAGATGCTCCAACGTCTCGAGCGAGTATAGATATTTTAATTTCTGATGAACATGATATACCTCCTGCGCCACCATATCCTAGAGTTTCTCCGGCGGGAGCTCGATCCGAACTTTCCTTACTATCTGAAGAAGAGTTGATTAGACTTTGGCGAAGTTCAGAACGCGAAGTCAGAGAGGCTTTATTAGCAGCACTACAAGAACGACGGGCGAACTTAGATCCCAAAGAAGATCCGGGATGAATAGAATTATCTATGCGAGACTTGGAATGGTACAGATCTGTAGAGGATTTATTTGTGAATCTCATAGCTTTTCGATTTGAGGGAAGTAACGAGTTATGGATATGTGCCCGTGGGGGCTGAGCTAGTGCCTTTTTATATTGTTTGATGCGGACACGCCAATTAGCGTTTGTAGATTAGTAGATAGTCAATCGGTGTTCATTTCAGTGTCTTGAATCGTTGTCGTGTTTGAGATATCTACATTTTGTTGTTATTTCAGTATTTTATCTGCGTCAAACAATTTAAACTATGGTACTGGAGAATTAACTTTTTTGGGGTCGTTAACGTCCAGACTAGGTTGTAGTTAAATTTGGCACTATAAATAATGTTACTGATAAAACTTATTACAAAGTGAATAATAGCTATGATCAGAAAATTTGAAGTGCTTTAATAATAATTAGTACTAATTATATCTAAAGGAATACGTTTTTATAGTTTGTCAACTAAACTTGTAGGTGTTAATAAATTGATATGTGTGTTTTTATATTTATGAGTTATGTTTAGTTCTTGGGTTATACCGAGAAAATTCTTCATGATAATTGTATGGTATTTATATAACTCAAAAGATAATTATATATTATGAAATTGAAAAAAAAGCACGTTCATGTCTTATTTAGTTCGACTAAAACGTATTTATCAAAGTTAAACTCCTTGCTCGTATTTAAATTTAATTATTTGAATAATGAAAGGCTATTGATAATGATTATTGGTGACAACGCGAATTAATAAATGTTTAAACTTCAAGGTTCTAATAGTATTCATTCCTCC
Source organism: Bombyx mandarina (assembly GCF_003987935.1). Next base: position 150,350 of record NW_021011598.1, read on the forward strand.
AATATTCTATAATATCTATTTTATAATGTGAAAATGATAAAGTTTCAAAATAACATATTTGATGTTAATATATTAACATAACTTAGCTGAAATATAATTAACTGCCAAGCGTATTTAAAAATATTTCCTGACTAGAAATTCAACACTTCTTCTTAGATTCGCACCTCGTAGTTTTTAGTTTAGTCTTTTTCCCTTTTTCTATAAATATACTTACTATAAGTACTTAATCATTTAAACTGCTAAGTCTTAATCCTCTTTTCATCCTTTCAAACACTATACATAACTAATTCATTCTAATTTCTATTTTGATTTAATATTATGTATTCATTCATTGTTAATATAAAACAATATAATATATAGTTACTTTTACTTTTTGTGTAGGATTGAGTGCAATAAAGGCCTACATATGAAATAATAGATTTTATTTCAATTTAGATTTACTATAGCGTGTGTTTTAATAACTTTTTTATGATTTATATTTTTAAAGCAAACAAAACGATTTCGTAATCTCAGAACAGGTTATTGAAGCAATTTGAATTATTAAAATTTGGACCAAAATTTGTTTTATGAATTTAGGTTAAATGAATTTTAATTATATGAAAAAAAATTTAGATAAAATCTATTGGATGTGATTCATCTAGTGATATACAAAGTCTTATGCATTTCTCTCTTTAGAGTAGTAGGCGTCTACAAAATGAAAATTATAAAATTGATTTATCTAGATAAAAATAGGAATAAAGATACATAATCTAAGGGTTATTATTATTATCACGTAAACAAAATAAGTTGCCTTGGAACAATTAATTCAGATTGGTTGATATTATAATGAAACTGATACTAGTACGAGTATTGTGCTCTTAATTATTGTTTGGTTTCATACATATATAGGGCGCAAAAAAACTTTTGGATTCAACTAAGTAGTTAGTTATATTTTTGGTTACTGTAATTTTATATCAATGCTAATTGAAATTCGTGATCACATTTAATTCACCGTTTTCAATTTGATGTTTTGGTCAGAAAATAATTATACACAAATAAAAAAAAAATGATAGTAACAAACATGAAGTATTCTAGTTATAAATATATGTTGATGTAAGTTGATGATACAAATATACCTATTAAAAAAAGTTCAACACTAAATGTAGGTACCGAAGCTAGGACTTCATTCAAGAACAAGTACATTTTGACAGTGAACACCAAATATCTTCAACAAAGATACTGATACCTACCGAGAAGCAAATACGTACTGGCAATAAAAATATCCTAAGGATAGTTTTGAATCTCGTTTGGTTTTGAAAGCCTTGAATAAATGTCCAATGCAAAGGTATAGCACGACGCTTTCACTTCGGTAATTTGAAAGTACAGAGGCTTTGTTTAGGCGCTGCTCACTGGTGAAACTAATCACGACGAAATATTTATGACTAGATTGGAAAGGCAGTTGGTGTTCATTTAGTTGGTATATTTTGAGATTTAATTATTGTAGCTAGAAGTTGAAGCAATTATTACCTAAAAACTTATGATTGATAATCGCGTCTGAGATACACTTTGTCTTCGTATTTTCAAGTCACCAATTAATTTCCTTGGAAATAGTCAGTTAATCGATTAATCAATAAATATCTTGTAGTAAGTGATTGTAAATAAATTTATTAATGTTTTAAATGAAACGCCAATTTTAATGTTAGTAATTTATTAGAAAATAGCATTAGTTCGTAAATTTTAATGTATTTAACGTGAATGAATTGATATTTAGATGCAATACGTTTGCATAAGATAAGGCGGTGTCAAAAATTATGTGTGGGACAGCATTGGAAATGTTCAATTGTTGGTTTTCACCTTGAATTGTATGTATGTACCAATGTTTCCATTGTTTTCAAATTTAAACTCATACCTAAATCATTCCTGTGATTTTTAACTCAATTAATAAAGTACACAATTTTAACAATGGATGTCCTACTTTAACTTTAAACAATTAAATAGATGAATAAATAAAATATTTGCGCCATCAAATTGTTTTATTGCCTCGTAAACCTTTTAAGACTAAACTAACGTTAGGTAGTTAAAATAAAAATAAAACACAACTGAACCTCCTGTGAGTCTGCGCGGGTACTACCACCCTACCTATTCCTGCCGTGAAGCAGTACTGCGTTTCGGTTTGAAGGGTGGGGCAGCCGTTGTAACTTGATAATACTTGAGACCTTAGAACTTATATCTCAAGGTGGGTGGCGCATTTACATTGTTGATGTCTATGGGCTCCAGTAATCACTTAACACCAGGTGGGCTGTGAGCTAGCCCACCCATCTAAGTAATAAAAAAAAATTAATACAAGAACCAAACAATTTCAATTCATTAAAGATTCCAATTTTGGACTGCTAGTCAAAAGTCAAGGTTAAATCATAATTTTTTAACCTTGCGTCTCAAATTGTGAAAAACGACTAAAATCAAAAGGGTTATTGTCAATGTAAGCTCAAGATCACATCCTCTAAGGCAAAAAAAAAACAACGTAGCCTGTATTGCAAGTATTGTTGTGATATGAACTTACTTAGTCGTGTTTTGGCCTTCTCGTGAGATAAAAGTGTGCATACGGTGCTTCGATTCGCATAAAAGCAAATGCAGTGATTTCACAACAGAGTTTCGTGACTTAAACAAAATGAAATTTCTATTCGTGACCGTGTTTCTAAGCGTTTATGCCAGATCTGTGATTTCGTTGTTCTGTTATTGGAATACCGGCTGTCCATATAATTATTTTTCTAGCAGAACTCCATATAATGCAGCCAGAGGGGATATAAGAGACTCAGTTATCAAACTTACCGGTAGGATTTTTTAATTTTTTTTAAATATTATATATACTAAAGTATGTATATAATTTTAATAATTCAATTCAAATTCAAAATCAAAATCATTTATTTCAACTTAGATGTCAGTGTAACACACTTGTTGAATGTCAAAATATTTAATAACAATGTTAACTCTACCACCGGTTCCAAAAAAAGCCACAGTCCTGAGAAGAACCGGCGAAACAAACTCAGCGGGCTTTTTTTTTGTTTTTTCTCAAATATTTTCTTTTTTTTTTTAAATAAGTTTTTTTTAAGTAAATTTTTAATACATGTGATATGCTATGCAAATCTGTTTGTCAAATTCGTTTTAGGAAATTTGCATTAATCCTATATAGATAATAATATGTATATGCGCTAAATTGGCTGATGACCTTGGTCTCGGGTGACTATTGGAGCTTATAGACTTCAAAAACGTGATATTTTGACCTCATGTCACTCCTCTAGAGACCAGTTGATAGCAGTATAACCGCTTTGCGGCAGGATGATAATACCTGTTAGTACGTTATATTTTTCACACCAGTAACTAAAAATTGTTAAAATTTGGGGGTTTCGTTTATATAACAAAGCTATTCCGTCATTAAGGATACCGTTTTCGACAATAGCTAGGGACATGTCTTATACATCTTAGAAAAAATTGTACTTGTCTACAGAATTCGAATGCTGACATAGTTCTATCGATTAGTAGGTAGGTACGTAGATTATTTTAAATTTGATGATTTGTATTGATTTCTTAAAATTATAAAAAATAGTTTAAACTTTTTGTAATGTGATTTTAGTTTAGTCATAACAGAGATGGGCCGATCTAGAGCCATAACGCCATAACATGAATATTGCTGTCAACGATCTAGTCTCAATGACATTGGAGTACCTATCGATTACTCTAACCTTAAACCTGCATTTATGATTAATAATAAACAAAAGTTAATTAAAATTTAAAGTCACAAAATTAAAACCAGACTTTTTCTTTTTTATTTCATTTTAAAAACCAAAAACCTAATCATCAAAATTAAACATCACAGTTTCATGTTTCAGATTGTGAACCAATAAGTATTTGGGGTCTTGTAAGACATGGTAAAAGGAATCCTGGTGCAGAATTAGCATTGACTATGAAGAATGCTATTGTAATCAGAGAATACGTTGTATCTAGTTATGAGAATGGAAACAGCTCATTATGCGCGCAAGATATCGAAAATTTGAGAGAATTGGGCGCTGATTATGGCATGTTCGAAAATGCATATCAACTCTCTGAAGAAGGTTATCAAGAGATGATGGATATTGGTAAAAGATTTAAACAAGCTTTTCCTAAATTATTGAACAAACTGGAAAGTCAGAGCTACACTTTTAGACCGGCTTTTGGCAACTGGATGCAAAAAAGTGCTGAAGGATTCGTAAATGGACTCGCTAATGGTAACTTNGGCGCTGATTATGGCATGTTCGAAAATGCATATCAACTCTCTGAAGAAGGTTATCAAGAGATGATGGATATTGGTAAAAGATTTAAACAAGCTTTTCCTAAATTATTGAACAAACTGGAAAGTCAGAGCTACACTTTTAGACCGGCTTTTGGCAACTGGATGCAAAAAAGTGCTGAAGGATTCGTAAATGGACTCGCTAATGGTAACTTGGACATTGAAAAGGCTACTACTGATTTTGACATTATGGATGTGAGTAAAAGTAGAATTAATATATTACAGTTATTAAAAGCCGTTACAGTTAAAACCTAGACCTAAATAACTGAACTGACTGAATCGTTCATAAGCCAATATTTGTAACAAAAAAAAATGATTAAGATAATGATTCATGAGATCATTCTCCTGAAGATGTTATATGGAAGCTGAACATAGAACTTACTTAATGTTAAAACGTTACTAACTTCTTTAGAAGACCCGAATTAAACGATACGCCACTCATTTTGAAACCTGATGTGGTTATGGCTATGATGCTCTTGGTTCTTATTGAGTAATAGTTAACTTACTCTTTGAAACGATATGTATTATTGCTTTAGAAAAGAATGGATATAGGCCGGTAGGTTATACAAATTTTGTATGTCTGTCACTAGCATATATGAGCACCTAGAGAAATTAAGTGAGAACAAAGATAAACTCCAAAACAATATTTAATTCTTATGATTTGAAATTGACCGGACCAAACTGGTCAGATTAATTATGTGTGAATATAGTTAGAATTATCAAGGTGTGGAATGCTTACTTCTATAAAAGTCTTTTGGTTTAAATGCAGAAATGTAACAAGCTTTTAAATATTTTATTACAGCCTTACACAACATGTGGCAAATATCAAAGAGACGTAAAAAAGAATCCTGAGATATACCTCGAATCAAATAAATATTTGGAAACAACGGAATTTTTGGCTGTAAGTAATTATGGAAGCAAGTTATGTATTTGGTAATGATTTGACTATATCTCCGGCATCGTCAATACCCACCGACGACGATAACCACTTAACATCAAATTAGACGTGTACTCATCTGCTGATGGCATGAAATATCACAATAATAGTAACAATACTTCCTCAGAGATCAGTTTTTAAATGGTCCGTTTATTTCAGACAAAAGATAGAATTCAAAGGAGATTGGGAATCGATTACCCATTAACAAATGAAAACATATCGGCTTTGTATGACCTCTGTCGATACACTTGGTCAAGCAAAGACAAAATGAGCCCATGGTGTGCATTATTTACGACTGAGGATCTCAAAGTTTTAGAATACGCAGGAGATCTGAAACACTATTACAGAAACGGTTATGGAAACTCAATTAACGCTCTTTTAGGACAGATTCCATTGAGTGATTTATTCAAAAGCTTTCAATTAGCCAAAGATGGAAAAGGAAAGAAGATAATAGCTTATTTCACTCATGCAACAATGATGGATATGTTGTACACGGCCTTAAATTTGTTTAAAGACGATGTTGAACTAACTGGTGCACTTAGAAACCCTGACAGAAAATGGAGAACTAGTAAATTGTCCATCTTCGGAGCAAATATGTTTGCAGTACTCAACAGGTTTGTTAATATTTGAATGATTTCAATAGATGTATCAACAATGCTATTAACTGGTATTCATTTATTGAAGGTGAGTGAGTAAATAGCCGGCAGTAAGGGGCTACTGTCGATTACGGATGTCCGTGTCAACATATTTATAGAAACAGGTAGAATCTTACCGCGTAAATAATAAAAAGTGAGAAATTTATTCATTGTGATGTATGCAAACATTTTCTTAATCCCAAAATGAAATTACTAATTTAATTTTCCCAAAATTAAATCACTATTTTAATTTTGGGATTAAGAAATGGGATTAAGAAAATTAAATTACTAATTATTTTATAATTATTTTTTTACTAACTAGAGGTACTTCTTTATTTGTTTTCTAGGTGTAATAGAGAAAACAAAACGGACTACAACGTTGTTTTTTACTTAAATGAAGAGCCACTGAAACCAATTTGTGAACAAGGAGTGTGCACATGGGAGGAATTCGAAAACAAGTTCAAAACAATGAACTCCAACACGGATATGTGTCAATTCAAAAGTGTACCATACATTTAAACCACTTTAATTTAATTAAAGAAATTAAAATATATCATAAAAAAAATTAAAACCGATTTTTGTCTTGTGAATGAAATTCCTAATCGTTTTAAAAGGTTATCATCATTCACTTTAAAGGTTAAGACTGCCTACTAGAGGTAGCTTAGAAAGTCGTGTAATAAATGTTATTTTATGTCGTAACTCTTGCTAGTTCCTGGATACTTTTTTATTTTGTTACATAGTTAAGTTCGTACATTTGTCTGCGTATCATTATCCTAAAATGTCACAATGAAATTCGTTAATAAAATCCGTTTCGTAAATTGGCCTTGTCTTTTTCTGTCTACATATTTACCATTTAAGTATTATTAATCGCGGTCCATAACAAGTCTTCGATATTGAAATTAACATATTTAGCATATAATCGCATTATAGTGACTAGCTTCTTCAGCAGATCACTTGTGTTTTTATGAGAACATTTAAAGCGAAATTCAGTGCAAGATGAAATTAAAACTTTCCACGTTTATTTTGTTATTTTGTTACGACTACGTACATTCATCATTCTGTTACTGGAACTCTGGTTGCCCTTACAAGTTTTTATCAAGTTATACGCCCTATAGTACGATTAGAGGTGATATACGAGATTCGAATATCAAAATAAAAGGTGAGTTGAAAGTTTTTAGTAAATACCTAAAAAATTATAATATCATGCACAGCTTCTATAAAACATTTTCATAGGATGTGAACCGATTAATATATGGGGTATAATGAGACACAGCAAAAACTATCCATTAAAAGAGTTTGGAAAGAGTATAGAAGAAGCGTTAACGATACGAGACCTCGTCATTTCAAGTTATAATTCAGGAAACAGTTCAATATGTTCTCAAGACATACAAAATTTAAGAAACTGGAAATTAAATAACATCATAATTGAAAACGCAAATGATTTAACAAGCGAGGGACAAGAAGAGATGCTAGAATTTGGGAAAAGGCTTCAAAATGCATATCCGACATTATTAAATAGCCTGGAAAGCCATTACTCTTTCCGATCTACTCCTGATAAAAAGACCGAAAGTAGTGCAAAGAGTTTTGCCGAAGGATTGAAAATAGAAAACTTTGATTTGGAAACATCGAAAAATAATGACGACATTGTATTTGTGAGTTATTTACTTTATTTGTTTTTCTCTTCTTATTTCTTGAAAATATTATATAAATACATATTAATTATGTTGTAGCCACTGCACACTTGTTTGAGAAATAAAGAGGAAGCTGAAAAAAATGACAATTATGTCCAAGTCGTTAAATATCGTAACAGTCCTGAATATTTGGCGGTAAGTAAGTATGTAGTACCTATTCATTTTGAAATCCGTAAAATAAACTTCACCATGGACGAACAAATACTTTAATAATATTAATAGGTATATAGACACCAATATTAACTCTAATACTACTCTGGTAAAACCCATCTAACCCAAAGGTCACTTAAATTTTTGTTTTATTATTTTAGGCAAAGGACAGATTACAAAGGCGTCTTGGTATTGATTATCCTTTTACAAATGAAAACATAAAAACTTTATATGACCTATGTCGTTTTGGTTGGTCTGGACTTGAAATAAAAATAAGTCCTTGGTGTGCATTATTTACGACCGATGACCTAAAAGTCCTTGAATACATCGAAGATTTAAGGTACTATTATGGAAGCGGTTATGGTGATTCTTTAAATATAAAGCGAGGACAAATCGCGTTAACAAATTTGTTAGATAACTTCGAAAATGCAAAGAGAGGTGTTGGTAAAAAGATAGTCACGTATTTCACTGACGCGGCGAAAATAAATGAAGTTTGCAGTGCTCTTCATCTTTACCGCGATGAAAATCCTCTCACGGGCTCTCGAAGGGATCCCCACAGGAGGTGGAGGTCTAGCATACTGTCTGCTTTTTCAGCAAACTTGTTTGCAGTATTAAATAGGTATGTGAGAGTTATATTTTATCAACAATAAATACTGGTTGGTCATTACTGGTGGTAGGACCTCTTGTGAGTCCGCGCAGGAAGGTACCACCGCCCTGCCTATTTCTGCCGTGAAGCAGTAATGCGTTTCGGTCTGAAGGATAGGGCAGCCGTTGTAACTATACTGAGATCTTAGAACTTATATCTCAAGGTGGGTGGCGCATTTACGTTGTAGATTTTCTATGGGCTTTATTAACCACTCAACACCAGGTGGGCTGTGAGCTCGTCCACCTATCTAAGCAATAAAAAAGTTCTAGTAGAACAAATTTCGAATGTAATAATTCAAAATACAGATTAATTATCCATCTCTGTAATAAAATAAACCATAATATCTTCTAAAACAAACATTTTTAAATTTCTATGTATTTGGGAATCATTCCTTTTTATTTAAGGTTAGATAAATTAAATTAAATTAATACGGTTTGTTTTGAAATGATGGGTTTCAATATTATTTGTGTTTACAGATGCACAATAAAGAACGAGCCTGATTACAATGTTGTGTTCTATTTGAACGAGGAGCCGCTGAGATCAGTTTGCGAATACGGTGTTTGTTCTTGGCAAGAGTTCGAAAATAAATTGACGCCATTTTTAAATGTCACAAAAGATGTGTGTTAAATATAAAAAGAAAAAACCGAGAATTATTCAACTTGTATTTGAAAAATAGCATACACTACAATTATATTTTTGGATTCTTAAATACAGATTTTTATTTTTAAAAGTAATAGATGTTAGATATTACGAAATACGTATATGTATTAATAAAATTATTGACTAATTTTCTAGTAAATTTATTGCTCATTAGATCCGTGCCTGTGGATATCAACCAAATGCATGACATTATGCACGTTAAGATCTTATTTTTTTATGACATAACCGCAGCCCTGACCTTCAAACCGGAGCCACTGACTGTTTCTCGCCAGAAAAAAATAAGATGGGGTACCGTACCTCCTTTTACGTACTTGCAACATACCCTAGAATCAATAAAAGAATTCAAGTGAAAACTTGAATTAAACATTTATCATCAGTAGCACATAGTTCATTTTTGCTTGAGCTTAATTTGTAGTGAATAAAATACAGCTCTCACAAGATTTTAAATGTTCATGTTTGATTGCAAACAATACGTTTGTTGCATTCAAAATGTTGAATGTCATTACTAGTGTTGTAATACTTTTACGACATGTCTGTATTACGTTTTGCTATATTTTTTAGTATAATTGTATTACGATTTCAAAATCGATTACGTTTTTCAGTAGGTGTAACTACGTATTGCATTATGATTTTAAATGACTGTATTACAACTAGCGTTGCTGAGCAGCACGTCATTTATATGATCTTGCATAAAAACTCTTTTTATTATTAACTTATTATGAAAAGCTACTATAACCGAATAACATATATTTAGTCTGGCCATAAATACTGTTACAATTAAATAAACAAATATTACATTTGAATTTGGAATCTATCATTTTATATGAGTGTACATTGAGTTTTCTCATTTTGGCGCCAATACATTGTGCAATATTTTGCGATATTAAAACGGAGTGGGGTGATCAAGAGAACCAAATCGCTGTGATTGCATTACACAAAGTAGGTATGGAGCCAAATGCAATTTTTAAAACTCTCCATACACTTGGTATTAATAAAATGTTTGTGTACCGGGCTGTTAATAGGTACAATCAAAAAGGTATCAAAGGTATCAAAAGGTAAAACATCAGCATAAGTGTATCAAGATACCATTCATGAGAAGGTAGCGAAGCCCCTTAATAACACCATGTTCAATAACCAAGAATAGTCCTTCCAGCAAGACTCGGCGCCGGGCCATAAAGCTAAAGCAGAGCTGAAGACTGGCCGTCGTCTAGTCCCGACCTTAATCCGCTGGACTATGATTTATGGTCAGTTTTAGAGAGTACGGCTTGCTCTAAACGCCATGATAATTTGAAGTCCCTAAAACAATCCGTACAATTTGGCAGTGAAAATTTTTACCATGGAAAGAGTGCGTGCTTCTATTGATAAATGGCCTCAACGTTTAAAGGACTAATGCAGCCAATGGAGACCACTTCGAATAAGCTTATTATAGCATATTTTAAATTGTTTTATATTTATGTATTAAACTAAAACACTTTAAAAGTAATAAATGTTATTTGCAATTTTTTTTTTCTTTGTTTCATTATTTACGGCAAGACTAGGTATATACTATAACCGAATAATAATAATAATACTATTATAGTATATCTTCGCGATCTTTCGTAGTATTTTCTTTCGCCATCTTTTTCGCGAATCTTAAACATAAATAAAAATAGTTTTTTTTAGATATACTAAGAAATACTTTTATAAAAGTATACAATAGCTTGTATAATAAAGGCTTAAGGCAAAACACTGTGATACTTTGATTTAAAATATAATGTTCTTACCGAATCGTGCGCAAACGCACCAGACAAAATATATTTAAATAAAGAAAGACACGCCAATATTTTTATAAATTTAATAACGGGCAACGTAAAATTTTTTTTACATCACTATTACTATTATAACAAAGAAAAATAATAAAACTTTATAAAAAAATGTAAGATAAATAGCTTAGGTAAAACTTTGCTCGTTTCACACAATCGCTGGTTCACAGGTTGCTTTACTCAAAGTTGTTATAAAACGTAAATGTCACTTGTTTGTTTGACCTTAGACTCATCTGTATCAAAATAAATTGAATAAAATCAATGACAAAGCAAGGTGTCAATTACTAGGCTGCACTAAAAGTATCGGGAATGGAATATTTCCACTGTTCCTGTCATATTAAAATCTTTTTAATTGAAAACTCCTTGGTTTTAAAAATCGAATACCATTTATTTATTTAAAAAAAGATTCTCGGTCTTGTCACGAGGTTTTGTCACGAGTCGTTGAGAAAATGGAATTGACTCGAGAAAATTCAAGAGCGATGATTTATTATGACTTTCGAAGTGGTTTAACACAAAAACAGTGTGTTGACCGGATGATTTCTGCATTTGGTGATGAAGCCCCATCCAAAACCACAATTTATCGCTGGTTTGCTGAGTTTCAACGTGGACGTATCAAGCTCAGTGATGATCCCCGTCAAGGTCGTCCAAAAACTGCAGTCACCCAAGAAAACGTTGATGCTGTGCGTAAGCTGATTGAGGAAGATCGACATGTGACATACCGCGAAATTCAGGCAACTTTAGACATTGGCATGAGTCAAATACAAACAATCTTGCATGAACAATTAGGTGTAAAAAAGTTGTTTTCCCGATGGATACNGTGTCAAGCTCAGTGATGATCCCCGTCAAGGTCGTCCAAAAACTGCAGTCACCCAAGAAAACGTTGATGCTGTGCGTAAGCTGATTGAGGAAGATCGACATGTGACATACCGCGAAATTCAGGCAACTTTAGACATTGGCATGAGTCAAATACAAACAATCTTGCATGAACAATTAGGTGTAAAAAAGTTGTTTTCCCGATGGATACCGCATTCGCTCTGTGAAGAGCAAAAAGCGGCTCGCGTTACTTGGTGCGGCAGAACTCTCGAAAGATTCCGCGTAGGATCCTCAAATGCTGTATACAACATTGTATCAGGTGACGAATCCTTGATATACGCGTACGAACCCGAAACAAAAAACCAGTCACGAGTTTGGGTGTTCGAAAATGAGTTAAAGCCAACAAAAATTGTTCGTTCACGGAGTGTTGCAAAAAAAAATGGTGGTCACGTTTATCTCCAAAACCGGCCATGTTACGACTATTCCTCTTGAGGGACAAAGAACGGTTAATGCAGAATGGTATGCTAGCATTTGTTTGCCACAGGTCGTTTCTGAACTCCGTGAAGAGAACTGCAATCGCCGCATCATCCTCCATCACGACAATGCGAGTTCTCACACCGCGCACAGAACAAAAGAGTTTTTAGAGCAAGAAAACATAGAATTATTAGACCATCTGCCGTACAGCCCCGACCTAAGCCCTAATGATTTCTATAATTTCCCTAAAATAAAGAATAAATTGCGTGGACAGAGATTTTCATCACCTGAAGAAGCTGTGGACGCCTACAAAACGGCCATTTTGGAGAACCCAACTTCCGAATGGAATGGTTGCTTCAATGATTGGTTCCATCGTATGGAAAAATGTGTCAAATTTCGCGAAGAATACTTCGAAAAGCAATAAATACATTTTTAAATAGTAATGTTGTGTCACTTCGTTAATTCCCGAAATTTTCAGTGCCGCCTCGTACTTGTTTGTAAATAATTTAAAAGCTAAAAGCAAAATATTAACTGATAACTTTTTCATATTTTATTCACGTTACGAATACATGATGCAGATCTATGAATTTAGAGAGGTTAGAAATGTATTTATTTATCTAGAGTGCCTTATAAGAAGCTAATTCATTTTGATACAGCAAATTTGAATAAAGAACAGAAAATTTACTACAATATTAGATGCTATTTACAATGTTGTAAATAAAAGAAGAATATAAAGATAAATATAAATTTGCTCCAATATAATCGAAAACAAAGATATGGAAAATCACGCATATCTTTGCAACTCGAAATATTATTTTACAAGCTTGTAACGTATCATTCAAAATGAAGTCCATGCGGTAAATAAGCAAAGAAAATAAAAGCATTATTAAATTTTTGTTTCCGATTGATTTATTTCAACATAGATAAACGAGATTTTCGAATCAATTTATAGATGCAGTCATCGAACTAACCTCGAGTAGGTTCCAAGGAGTCAATGAACTGCGTAATTTATCCAACAAACTAGACTAAAAAATATATGATGAAGCTTAATATTCCGACAGCAAACATTGGAATACACTTATGCTTAAGGAGTGAAAGAAATAAAGATTAATAAATCATTGCCAAAAATATATACCTTGAGATATAGGATCGTGTTGTTTTCACAACAGCTACTCTTCACGCCTTCTACTCACTCTACTTCACTACCTTCAAGCCCGAATAAATATCTACTTCGCGGCAGAAATAGGCAGGATTATGATACCTATTCTTGCCGACTTTCTTATTCGCTCCCAAAATCCCAGAAATCTCTAAACGCTTGAAGGAGGTTACACGTGATGCTAAGGCTGGTACTTTGCACAGAGAGTGAGTCTGGCTGTCCAACGAGGCAAAGTAGCCAGTATCTTGGGAACTGTGCCTCCTTCAAGCGCATTGGAAGATCTGTTCTACTGTGTGAGTTGATTTATGTTAAATTATTTTGATTTGACTTTTTGTTAATAATAAATAAATTGAGTCTCCCCAAATTAATATACAAAACCGAAAGTTATAAAAAAAGCCCTAATTTTTTTCATCAGAAGTACTGAGCACTAATTAGTTTAATTATAGACGCACTCATTGAGCGAAATTACGCCAATGCGTGTGCTCCTAATCTGAGTGACACTTCACTGATTAGTCGCCCTCCCTTGTCACGCAATCACAAAGTGGAGGCCACTCGACAAAAACAAAAATGTCCCTCATCTCACGAAATTGGGCGTTTCACGTACGGTATTTTCGGCTAAGCCTTTACCTCTGCTGTCATATTACCAAATTGATAAAATAAAATAGAGAAACTGCGTAATAAGAATGAAGTTTTGCTTATCTCCTAGAATCCTGATTTTGAATTAAGAGATTTTGAAACACAAAAATTTAACCAACACCATTTCTCGGATTAATTTTGATTCTTCATATTATTATTTCTGACGTTTCCAAATCTCTACAATTTTCTTGGTCACACGGACGACTAGGATATCTAAATTTACAGATTTGCCACAATATAATATTTTAAATAAATTATTTATTATTATATTTATTAATATACATATTTTAAATATAAATGTTTTTAATACAATATTAATATTTTAAATAAATTATTTAATAATATAAATTAATAAATAAATTATAATATTTTAAATAAAAGGTATATAGATCGTGAAAACTGAAAAAAATATACTAGAACGTGTACCATTTTCGCCCAATGACCAGCTCAAGTATTTCATCATCGATAAAATTAATAATTAGTATGATATTGAACGGCCGTATTGTAGATCCGCACGGGTAGTTAGTTACCACCATCCTGTCTGTTGTTGTGTCGTGACATTATTCAATACCACTGAAACTCCACCTTTAAACATGAGGTTGAGGGAAGGCCTTCATCTATATAAAATATGTATATAAAAATGAGTTGCTGTTCGTTAGTCTCGCTAAAACTCAAGAACGGCTGGACCGATTTGGCTAATTTTGGTCTTGAATTATTTGTGGAAGTCCAGAGAAGGTTTAAAAGGTAGATAAATATGAAAATGCTCGGAATTAAATAAAAATAACAATTTTGTTTTTCCTTTGACGTGTCTTCCGTCGGACAGATTATTTTTTTATGTTTCAAGTTTATTTGATACAAAAGTGTAGGTCTGTTATTTATCGATTGAGGCACTACAAAGTCTGCCGGGTCAGCTAGTCTTATGATAAATATGAAATAGCCCATGAACTCGTTTACCCACCTATGCAATAATTGACATTTATCAACGTCAGAAAAATTGACCGTTACTAGGAATTCGTAAATAGTTGTTGCGAGATTTTTAATCATATAAACTTGTATTTGTGTAAGTAATAAACGTATGTTAGACCACTATTTTTTCTACCTCATCGTTGGCAGCTCCTCAGAGGCTATTTAATTACGCGCGGACTGGAGTCCAGTGTGCTTGGTGCGAGTTTTTTAACGTTGTCGATAGCGTAAAAGTTAGCTCATATTTGTATGGAATAGGATCGTTTGCCTACGTTTGCCGTTAGGGGCGCTGTTTCAATTGCATACAAAATTGGGTTAACTTTGACGATATCGAGAACGTTAAAAAACTCGCAATAAGCACACAGATCCATTCTACGTAAATAATACCGGAGCAAAATATGTTCTTGTATAAAGGACCAAGACTCTACTACTACTACTACAAGACGATCTGATCCGCATCCTTACAAAAGATGCATTATGCTCTAAGCACTCTAACTTTAAAGCACCAAGACACAAGTCAGTGTCAATTTCGATAACGCAAATTGAATGAAAACAGAAAATTGAACACAACATTACCTACATACTATTTACAGCGTACTAATATTGGCATACATTAATTGTTCATTAATTATTATCTGAAATCATTATTAATTAGAGTGCAGTTATTTCTAATGATTTCTTAATACTTTTAGCCATATTTAGCTTCTTGTAAACCAAACTTTATGCTTTGCCACCGAAAACCACTCAAATCGCTATGAGACCGCCATCTGTTTGAAAATCTCCAAAACTTTTCCTGTGGCCCTCTAGCTATTAGCAACGAGTACGAGGTTTACTTCGTCGAAAACCTTCGGAATACTAATAGATTGGGGAAAAAGTATTTTCGCATTATAGTATGTATGAACTTATAATAAAATCTCTTTGGCTATTTGTATCTGCCTTTTTTTTTATTGCTTAGGATGGATGGACGAGCTCACAGCCCACCTGGTGTTAAGTGGTTACTGGAGCCCATAGACATCTACAACGTAAATGCGCCACCCACTTCGAGATACAAGTTCTAATGTCTCAAGTATAGTTACAACGGCTACCCCACCCTTCGAACCGAAACGCATTGCTGCTTCACGGCGTAAATACGGTGGTGGTACCTACCCGTGCGGACTCCCAAGAGGTCCTACCACCAGTTGGTAGGACCTGGTTGGTGCCTGGTTTTGGTATCATTAAAAGTTCCAAATTCAAATTAGGAAAACGTGTGATTTTTATTTATTTTCGTACTGTCAAGATAAGTGAATCTAATGAAGAAATTCGATACATTTAAAAATTTTACTACAAAAAAGGTAAAAATGCAACGCAAGCCGTGAAAAATATTTGCGATGTTTATGGATCTAGTGTAGGGTCTGTGAGAGTAAGTAGCACAAATTTGGTTTAAACGTTTTTAATCCAGAAATTTTTATGTCAAAGATGCACGTCGCTCTGGTCGCCCTATTACGGATAAAATGGATGCCATTTTTTAAAAAGTGGAGCAAGGTCGTTACGTCTGTTGTTACAAACGTAGCTGAAGAACTGGGAATTGACCACGAAACAGTTTTGGCGCATTTGAAAAAAACTCGGTACACAAAAAAGCTCGATATTTGGGTACCTCACGAGCTCACTGAAAGAAACCAAATGAACTATTTGTGATAGTACTCATTTGTGATTCTTTATTACGACATAATGAAACCGAACTATTTTTAAAGAAGCTGATAACTGGTGATGAAAAGTGGATCACGTATGACAAGAACGTGCGAAAAAGGTCGTGGTCAAAGGCCAGTCAGGCTTCACAGACTGTGGCGAAACCCGGGTTAACTCGCAACAAGGTGATGCTGTGTATGTGGTGGGATTGGAAGGGCATTATTCATTATGAGCTTAACAGCTAGCAGAGCTTAACCAGGCAGAACCATCGATTCTGAACTCTACTGCGAACAACTGATGAGATTAAAGCAAGAAGTTGAAAGAAAGTGGCCGGAATTATTCAACAGAAGGGGTGTGGTTTTTCATCATGACAACGCTAGACCTCACATGTCTTTAACCACTCAGCAAAAATTAGGAGAATTTGGCTGGGTGGTGTTAATGCATCCGTCTTGACCTTGCACCTTCAGATTTCCACTTGTTTCGGTCTCTTCAGAATTATTTAGGCAGTGTCAGGTCAACATCACGAAAGGACTGCTAAAACCAATTGTCGCGGTATTTTGATCAGAAACCCCAAAATTTATATAGCAATGGGATCATGTCCCTACCTACAAGATGGTAAAAAGTTATCGAACAAGATGGTACATACATACTTTAATTAAATGTAAATAAACTATATTAAAAAAATTTGTATTTTTTTTTAAAAATGCGAAGAAACTTTTCCCCAACCTATCATATACACAATTAAATCATACTGTCATATTTTATATTCATTTTATTTTTCCTAATTCAAGCTTCCAAGACCATATATTATCCTTAGAACAAACCAAAAATAAAGAAAAAAAATCGAAGCTATTGCACATCTTCACATGAGCCTCATTTCTAAGGGTGGGTTGCATTTATTAGTCCCGGCAACCATTTGACATCAGATGGGCCGTGATATTATCGGCCAGGTCGTGTTTCTTATTTTAAAAAGGCTTTTTGAGGTATCCGGAGTCGACGGAAAAAAATATGCGATCGATTATCCGCTCGCTAAAAAAAACCAAATGAAATGCCTCATGTCTTTGAGAAATTAAAAAAGGTTGAGGACAAAAATACGGATAGGCTTCATACATTAATTGATTTAAGAAAATTCAGTTTGAACGTGACCCTCAGCAATCAAGACAACGACAAAGCAGAAGTCTGAAGAGTGCTCTTTCAATTCATTACCTAAGCTGTTCATTAATTATGAAGTTCATAAACTATCAGATTTTTGATTGTGAATGAGCCTACCATATCCCTAATATTACCTTATGAGGAAATAGCTTACGTCATTCTATTATTAAAAAGTTGTTGTGATATTTGTCAAGCCACATCGTGAGAGCCTTGACCTCATGAAACGCGCCTCGTGGTCTTGTATCCAAGCAAAATCAGAACTGCTAAATAAGCTTAAATTTGATCATCAAGAGTCAAGATTTGTAATAATAACAATTATTTAAATATTATTGTGTTTTTGTTGACATCGTCTAACAGAATATAATATATGGAAAACTAATTTTGTATTAACGGTAAAAATATAGTATAAAGTAACTTAATACACTGTATGTGATTAATCACCCAAATCTTTCATCTTTTGCGTCAATCTGTTGCAGAAGAAAATGGGTCCGTACTTATGTTAGTATAAAAACTATAAGGTATTTGAAAAAGAAAACACCCAATCCCATTCAATATTTATAATATATTTTCGTGAATCTCTTACATTGTGTATTTTTAAATAAATCCTTTATCAACGCACAACAAATACTTTAACACACATAATGAGAACACGTCTAATCGATTACATGTTTATGACACCAATAAGAATAAATGATTTTATATGAACATGAAAACATATTTAAAATCATATTTTCAGATTATCATAATATTAGTTTTTCCTAAGAGAATGAAAGAAAAGCATAGTCTTGCGTTCACTAAATTCTTCTAAGTAGTGCTACATTATACCCATCACTACGATATGCATCTTCGTTCATTGAAAAGAACTTCCACTCATCTAGATATTATACTTTCTACTTTATTTTGACATCGTAGCCTCTGAACTTTTAAATTTGATCTGTTATGTCATGTTAACTTCATTCGTTTTTAATTCAGTGACATGGGCTGACTGTTGCGAGTATATTAATAATTAATTCTGAATGAATTGACTTTTGATTTGTGAATATTGATGAGTGCTAAATGTCAATTTTTAAAATAATCAAATTTTTGCTTAAAAAAACATATTTTCTTGTTTTTGTATTATATGTTTTTTTTTTTAAATAGAACGATAAAAGTGTCCTCTGAAGCAATTTTGGTATGGTTCATACCTCCGCGTTTATTATATTTATAAAAGCAATAAGTTAATATTAAAACGGTAAGTAAATACGTATATTTGTTTACATCTCATAACGAAGATTATCATAATTATGTTTGTTAACTAATATTTTCTAGTAGGTATATAGTTAGACTCTAAAAATAATGTGCTCATGTCATCAACAAAATGTAATTTTTAACATGTATTGTCTAGTTCCTCTACAGATAAGGTCAAACACTAGCTTAAAAAACATTTAAACTATTATGTGTGACATCAAAAAAAATTTTAAGCAAATACTCATACAATTTCTAACAAGCTTATGTAAGCAGTCGAGAGAACGATTTAAATCCAAACATTGTTCATTCCATTAACATAAAAATTCCTAATATGCTGCCAAATTTTACTCGAATGTCTTCAAAAATATTGCAAAAAAACTATGTACGGTTTCCTATTTGCATGAGAAATACTCATCCTAAAGCATGAACTACATGGACATTAAGCAATTGAATCAGTCGAACGATGTCCACCACCAGATATAGACCTCCAACAAACCTCGACAACTGATCCTAATCTGTTCCTGTAACCATCGTGCGAACTAATACAACAATATCGACGCTTGAAAGGCAAACGTGACTGCGACAATAACTGCTTTGTACATAAATGATAGGCAATAACCATATTCTATGCGCAAAAAAATAATATTTCTAGGTCTATTAAAATCATTTCAATCCTACAGCTACTAGCTAGATTCTACTACAGCTAGATTCGTTAAAATAAATTTTGTTTTCAGGTATTTCAACTTTAAAGTAGTCTACTGTAAAGTTCACGCATTGCCGCTTAGTCACGTTTGCCTTTCAAGCGTCGATATATTTAAATATGATTACGAAGACGTCACACAAGTGACTTAAAAATTTATATTTTTTTCTTCTTAAGTAACAGCCTGAGATGAGACAACGATTAACTGAAACACTTTGACCATTCTTACGCTAATGTTCAAATAATAACACCTATAGTAAGATTTTAACGTAGCGTAGTAACAAGAATACAAAGAGAGTTTATATTATATAGGTAGATAATACTATACATTCATTTATACATCGGTTAACGTATTTACATATTCTAGATAATCAGTTTTTTTTTTTTAAAGATTAGACACGTATTATTCAAATTTTTCTTGAGGCCGAGTAATCTTGCAATAAAGTTTTGTTCCTGTTAAATTTTGTCAACACTAGGTAACACGATTAATAAGATAGATTACATCAAAGTATAACAACAAACATCGATTAATATCAACTACTTAATAATCAAATGACGTTGTTCTAGTAAATACCGTCACTAAAACATCTAAATACATGTTGATTAGTAGCAAAAAGTAACAGAAGCATTCGTAATCCATAGACAAGAAGTATCAAAAACTAAACGAGGATAACAAGAATCAAAGTTTATAATCTCCGCCCAACAAAAATTTATAGCTTAATACGGATTATTTTTCCTTCAATTTTAGAAAATTAAATATTTTAATTATCTATTTTAAACATTATACTATTTGTTGCCATAAAAAAAAAGCTTTAATCTTAAGAGTTTTGCTGTTAGAATTTATAAACTTTAATATTATGTTGTTCCTCAAATGATTCAATCTAAAACTATATATCAAAATCTTTTTGCGCAGTTTGAACATCTGGTTTAAGGTTTATTTTTCAAAATCAGCTTTGGTCCAAGATATTTTGAAGCTTTAGATTATAATATTCTCGAAATAATTCATAATAGCATCGTATTTTTCTTGTTAAGTTACAATTTGTTTAGTTAAACAATTATCGTGCAAATAAATATTTAAATGACGTAAATTGTCAGATCCCTACTCCAGCTCGCAGTATACACATATATAGCTAAGTAACATCTATAAGATAATAATACTATTACAATAATTTCATTTTAATAATACATAATTTTTAACAGCCAATCTATTTGGTTAATACATATAATTTTATTCAAGATTGACGTAACAGTATTTGAATAATTTATATTATAATTATATTGGTTGAAAATGTACTTAAAGTTTTTAAAATCGTCTAAATTTACGTTACATTTGTTTGAAATATTTCAATGTAAATATCAAGAAACAAATAGTACTGTACAAATGTACTGATTTTGATAATATTCTGTTCATTATTAAATTGTTTAAGACGAAACTCCGTTTATAATAAATCAAATGAATCAGTAATTTTATCTTTTTCAGTGAATAATTTTATTAGCAGTTACAGTTAGGATTGTTGCTTCCTTGAGGCTGCTCCGTGAGACGCTGACCACGGGCTCCTCCGGCCAACATCGCTGGCTCCGAATCAAGACTTTCGGACATCTTGTCGCAGATTATATCAACTAGTCGCTCGAATACAGCCTAAACAAAAATTGTATTATCATTCACGAATCCCCATTAGTAAACTATTTATCACGGTTTCTATAATCATCGTTACGAATCTATTTTTTCTTAGTCATGTATTCAAATTATTAAGTAGCTAGGTTTGATCTTTAGAGGGAAGCAATTGATGTAATTAAAACAAAGCAGACATTTTGTACCTTGACGATTATCATTTACGAATCCCCATTAGTAAGTTATTTATCACGATTGTCTATAATCAACGCTACGAATGTATTTTTTCTTAGTCATGTATTCAAATTATTAAGTGGCTAGGTTTGATCTTTAGACGGAAACAATTGATATAGTTAAAATAAAGCAGACATTTTGTACCTTGACGATTATCATTTACGAATCCCCATTAGTAAACTATTTATCACGATTGTCTATATTCAACGTTACGAATCTATTTTTTCTTAGTCATGTATTCAAATTATTAAGTAGCTAGGTTTGATCTTTAGACGGAAGCAATTGATGTAGTTAAAACAAAACATACATTATGTACCTTGACGATTATCATTTACGAATCCCCATTAGGATGCTATTTATCACGATTGTCTATATTCAACGCTACGAATCTATTTTTTCTTAGTCATGTATTCAAATTATTAAGTAGCTAGGTTTGATCTTTAGACGGAAGCAATTGATGTAATTAAAACAAAGCTGACATTTTGTATCTTGACGATTATCATTTACGAATCCCCATTAGTAAACTATTTATCACGATTGTCTATATTCAACGTTATGAATCTATTTTTTTTTTAGTCATGTATTCAAATTATTAGGTGGCTAGGTTTGATATTTAGACGGAAGCAACTGATGTAATTAAAACAAAGCAGACATTTTGTACCTTGACGATTATCATTTACGAATCCCCATTAGTAAGCTATTTATCACGATTGTCTATAATCAACGCTACGAATCTATTTTTTCTTATTCATGTAATCAAATTATTAAGTGGCTAGGTTTGATCTTTAGACGGAAACAATTGATGTAACTAAAACAAAGCAGACATTTTGCACCTTGACGATTATCATTTACGAATCCCCATTAGTAAACTATTTATCACGATTGTCTATATTCAACGCTACAAATCTATTTTTTCTTAATCATGTATTCAAATTATTAAGTGGCTAGGTTTGATCTTTAGACGGAAGCAATTGATCTAATTAAAACAAAGCAGACATTTTGTACCTTGACGTTTATATTTTCTTTTGCGCTTGTTTCATAAAACTCGACGCCCAGTTGATCAGCCAACTGTCGTCCACGCTCCGCGCTAACTACACGCTCTTCTTCCATGTCACATTTATTTCCGACGAGAATAACTTGAGCATTATCCCACGAATATGTCTTAATCTGGGTAACCCTAGTACATTATAATTTATTAATGTTAATCTTCTATATATATGAAATTCATATAAAAATGAATTGCTGTTCGTTAGTCTCGCTAAAACTCGAGAACGGCTGGACCGATTTGGCTAATTTTGGTCTTGAATTATTTGTGGAAATCTAGGGAAGGTTTAAAAGGTAGATAAATACGAAAACACTCGGAATTAAATAAAAAAAACCAATTTTGTTTTCCCTTCGATGTGTCCCACGTCGGACGGATTCCTTTTGTTTTTTTTTTAAAGTTTATTTTATACAAAAGTTTAGGTCTTTTATTTATCGATTGAAGCACTACGAAATCTGCCGGGTCAGCTAGTATTATATATTTTAATGCTTTTGTATGCGTTTGGGTGTGGAGTTTGTCGGTTTATTTTATGCATCACTAGACATGCCCCTTGTAGTTTAACGACATAATGAAAAAATACGTACTAAACTTACGACCGGACAATCTACTGGACACCAAAAATTAATCGGAAATTCAAATGTACTTTAATGAAGTATTTACTGGTGGTAGGACCTCTTGTGAGTCCGCCTATTTCTGCCGTGAAACAGTAATGCGTTTTGGTTTGGAGGGTAACTATACTGAGACCTCAGAACTCATATCTCAATGTGGGTGGCGGCATTTACGATGTAGACGTTTATGGGCTCCGGTGACCACTTAACACCAGGTGGGCTGTGAGCTCGTCTACCCATCAAAGCATAAAAAAAATGTATTTATAATTCAGACTTCACATGACCAAAAACAATCATGAAGTATATTTACATAAGTACAAAATATTTTGTCTGTTTTTTATGTTATTTTGGGCGTTAAATCGTATATTTATTTTACAGATTCAGATGGAAAGAAAGTAAAAACTTCAAAGCTTACCAGTCCTGTACGCTGTTGAAACTTTCTTCGTTAGTAATATCATACATCAGAATGAAGCCCATAGCACCTCGATAATAGGCAGTCGTGATGGTACGGTAGCGTTCCTGACCTGCAGTATCCTAGAAAAAGAAATATAGCCTTATAACAAATTATCTTTTCGAGCATGGAGTGTAGATATTCATTAAATCACTACAATTTATATAAAAATAGTATGGTATATAGTACAACATTTAAATTTTTCCTTTTCCATATTACGTAAAAATATTATTCCCTAACTTAACACCAAAATGTGTTGCGTCATTTAGACATATCTTGTCGAAATCTATGAAATGTCTGATTTATTCAATTACGCACCCATATTTGCAATTTGACGCGTTTATCGTGCCGGAAAACTGTTTTCACTTTGAAGTCAATACCAACGGTAGACACAAAGGCTGAAGTGAAGGAATCGTCTGCATATCGGAAGAGGAAACTGAAAATGGGGCAAATGAGAAAAAATCAATACATTATGTACAAAATAAAATTTGAAAGTATCACAAATTTATAATTCTATGAAATATTAATGGAATATCAATAAAATCTAATTAGAAAGTGAAATAATTAAATAAATGGTATGAACATAAACAACAATAATAAAAAAAAAGAATGATGTAGATTTTGCTGTAAATACAAGGTGGAACAACTCGAATTTAAAATTCGAAAGTACCATTGTTTAAAACTCATCTACTGACCTTAAACCTATGTAATTGTCGTTTCTCTTTATAAACAGTTGTCATTTTATAAATGTTGTTGATGGAAATAGAAAGAAACTAGCAAAAAGGATACGTTTTCGAGTAGATCCTTGACAAGTTCTTACCTAGTTTTTCCTACTGAGCTGTTTCCTATGATCAACAGTTTGAACATGTAA
This sequence comes from Bombyx mandarina, assembly GCF_003987935.1. The sequence goes on from NW_021011598.1 coordinate 174,778, forward strand.
TCGAAGTTCTGATCCGCCGCATCTTTCTGCCATTTTGCTTCGCCAGTCATCTGCACACAATCAAAATCTCAGATATCAATAGGGAATATGTTTTTTTTTCTATATTTATACCTGTGTTCACTAACCACCTCTTCATCAATTGTATTCATAATTTTGCATGACGTAGAATCCATTTTTTATTCAGAGCCACCTAACTAATGCTCAAATAGTATCATACTGAAACCATTATTTCAAACGTTCAACAGCAAAATACAGTTAATGTACACACAAATTGTATGTACATATAACGTTTTTAACATTAATCTAAACGCGACTCTATTATATGTTCCATACAACCTATCACTAAAACACAGCTATATTTGTGAAATGAGCTTTAATAATGCTCTTTGTTGGCCATACAAATAGAGTACAATTTTCTATATGTCTGTCGCTATCCCGTTAAAGTATATTAGTTGTTTTAGATAACGGATCCTACGTCATTTCCTAAGCGATAGAGTGACGTTAAGTTGATTTTTCAATAACATTAATGACATTTTTCAATTTCCAGACGGAATAGCCTTAGCATTTAAATGAAGCCTTATTGACATAAACCTACAGAAATAAATTATGATTAGTTCTAAAAGAGAAATATCGAGACAAAATCTCTTAAACACAAACAGCAATTTTTATATTATATAAGTATATAGTGTACCGTTCATTTTTTTTCGGAGAGGATTAGAGCCCTGTGCAATAGATGGGTGGCTGTTTTTTTTAATGCTGTAGTTATCTGATTTACTTATAGCTGTGATCAATATCCCATAGTTCTTTCATGTCAGATAAACTACAGAACTTGCGTGGGCGGAATCCGGGCTGACTTCATATAGGATTATGTTATTTTATTTATTGCTAATATACTAGTAATTACTAAAACATTTCGGATTAAATAGACTGATATGATTTCAGTTTATATTCATCTAAAAATTGCAGTTTTCGGGAAAAGCTTGATTTTTTTTCTTTTGAGACGTTGCCCATTTTTAGGTGTGGGTTTTAATGGGGACACAAAAGCGCTTTTAGAAATATTGTACAATGAAATTTATGAGTGCAAATTAATTTCGCTCGATGAAACTAAAACAAAATGTTTGTGATTATTTCAAAAATATACTATACCTTTGAACAGTCTTCCTGTGTTTCCTAGTAAACGAGATGCAAAGAAGGCGATCGAAGGAACTGTTTAGCCTTTACAAATTAACCTCGAGAACTATCTTCGCCTTACAGTCAGCAAGGCTACAGGAAAGTACTTGCTTATCGATTTTCTTCACTGTCGCGGATCTCACAAGGCTATACACATTTAGCCCACTTTGAAATTTATATGGATGGGAAGTCAAGCAAACACGAATGCGTGCTGCGTAGATTTGTTACGAACAAATCAATCGATAATTCAGAAATGCTATTTCGTAACTTACTGTTTTATGTTGTATACTTTTGTTAAACTAACAAATTAAAGCAACCGCTCCATTGTTATGAGCAGCTTGTGTGCGTTTACTTGAAAAATGTTTTAACTAAATTATTTGAATATCCTTAGGGATGAGCAGTATTTCGCGTTCACAGCTGTTAAGCTCTAAATGTTCCCCCTTCTATGGTAACAGATGCGGGATGGAAATTCAAAATGGCGATAAGTTGCGCGCGCATTGTGTCCGCGCATCCTGCCAACACTGACGCAAACAAGGCTATTTTTTAAACATGAAACCTGGAATTTGAATTGCAACAGCATTACTACGTCAAGATCTACTCCAGATTCATATGAATTTCATATTGCTCCCACCATTAATATTTTTTTAGACTTTTTTAGACCATTTTTTTAGACTACATAGAAAATGTGTACAATTCATGTAGGGTTGCGACGATATTGAGCTCCTATTTTTAGAATAAGCATCTTGATCCTCAATGGCCATGAGACTTATCTCGTTCTGTGAATAAGGATTTGGGGAAAGATAGTACAATTATGATTAAAAGACGTTACAGATCGATTATCTAACTTTATATTCTACATTGTTAAGCAGATAACTTAAGTTATCAGAATTACTATTCATTTAATTTTATTGTTTTTTCTTATATGTTGTAATTAATTACCTTTCTTAATACTTTTTTAAAATACATCTTCTAGATATTTATTTGTTAATTAATTTCTATTTTAAATGATTTCATATTACTTTTTTTAGGACTATTTTGAAGTTATTTTGATTTGGTGATTTATAACTAGTACAAAGAAAAAAATACAATGATTTTATCTTACACACATTAAAAAATTACGTAGTACATTCCAATGAATAAAAACTTAATACGAGATTCAATTTTCAGGGGTTTTAGTGAGTTTAAGCCTTGAACTTAACGTGACCCATTTACCTATATTTCACAACATTGAGTTTGTGCTTCTACGAGCTTGCCTTTCCTTTTTCCTTTTTTTATCATTCATTTCCTTTCTCCTTTTTGGAGTTTACTCCTTTAGAATCGATTTACATATATAGGCCCGGGGTATGAAAATTATGGGGACCAAAATCGTACTAGCATGTCACACGAAATGCGTTATGCGCCTGATTGGCTCCTGATTGCGTGATGCGTGCGCGCGCCAATCAGGAGCCAACGCGCGGCCGCGTTATCGCAGGTGACGCCGGGCTGCTGCGCCGGCAGTCCGCCACAAAGCCTCGTACTGATCGCGCGTTTCTCTCATTATTGTATTTTCATATATTTGTTAGTCGTTTGTTTTGTGTCTCGTTAATTTGTTAATAATCTGTAGTGTATCGTGTTGTCGTAATATAGAACTATTTCTCGTATTGTTTCGTTTAATTTTTTATATCCAGTAAACTCCAGTCGTGCGTCGGAGCGGACACACACACTTTTTTTTAATAATTTTTGCTGTTCGAGCAAACCCGTGCGTTCGTGTGAAATACATTATACTCGTACATATTTGTTCTGGAATTAATATGTACACCTTCTAAATGTTTTCAGAGTGCAGTGATATCGACCCCATCGTCAAGCGCAATTAATATTCGTATATAATAAATTATACATATTTGTTCTGGAATTAATACACCTTCTAAATGTTTTCAGAGTGCAGTGATATCGAACCCATCGTCAAGCGCAATTAATATTCGTATGAAATACATTATACATATTTGTTCTGGAACTAATACACATTCTAAGTGTTTTCAGAGTCCAGTGATATCGACCCCATCGTCAATCCATCCAATCCAATTTGAAAAGAATCCTTAACTACTGCTACTGTAGGTGGACAGTTTCTTGGCAGCGTTTGAATAGCTGATTTTTATGGGCAACGGGAACTTGACTAGGTGGACCTCAGGCGCCTCATAGACATAAATAAATATGTATAAGTTAAGTCGACTATAAGTTTGTTGTACAAGTTTTGTACAAACTTTAATGTATTTTTTTATTTATTTAAACAAAATGCATTCAATGTGACCTGTAATTTTGTGATATTGACGTGACAACGTCTTATAATTCGATGGAGCCGGCTGCACGCACGAAAAAACATGACTCATGCGGCGTTACCTCGCTCTGAAGCGTTCCATTTAGGGCTTGATGTGCAAGCGAGAGCGCGCAACGAGCGACAAAGAGACATAATCGGCCTCCGCGTTCGGCAGCGTTCGACATCTGTCTCTCTCCTACTTGAGTGAGCGATGCATCCGCGTGGACTGCTGTTATACAATAATACATTTACATATTTTCGTCAAGTATGAAGTTCAGTGAAAAATGAATGTGGTGTCAATTGTCCATACAAAATATCTATCAAACAAATAAAATTAAAATTTTCTTCTGAAAAATGAAACCATTCCATCAGTATTTTCTTATGACGTTGTCACGTTCAACTATAGTCAGTAAACCGACTTTACAGACAACCGATTTTTATTATAAAACTTCATCGCTCGTATCATATTTGACTAAATTACATTTGTAGAAATAGAACGACAAGGGCAATAATATATTACAGTCATTTAATCGATTATTCGTTGTAATAACACATGTTTCGACACAAACATGGCAGCACTATGTCTACTAAACTCGCTGATCGTATCGTAGCTATTATCGATTTTTGTTAAGGTCACTGTAATTTATTTTATGAAGTCATTTTCAGAATTGCGTTTATTCACAATACTGATAAAATCCACTTCGACAGTCAGTGCTAAATGATATATTCTTGATAATTTTATAATTTTTATTGGAACCAGTACATAACATAGACATCGGACAAGAATATATTATATTATTAGACTTTGAATAGCAAATATAATTACTTAAAAATCATCTTCAGGTATGATCATTTCTAAGGTTTCAGTATATTAGTATTAAATTATTAAATTATACAGTAGCAAATTATATTTTTGGTGATTTGTTAATTACGTATTAGATTGGAATTAGACGTAGAAATAGAAAAATATGTACCTGCTTGCGGGATTTGAACACAGGAACAGTCGTATTGCTTGCTACGAATGCACCGGGCGTCTTATACTTTAGGCCACGACGCGACGATTCTAAATTTTCATAATTACTGGTGATAGGGCATATTGCAAACCCACACCGGCAGGTGTACTGCTTCCGTCTTTTGTGGACGAGTTCAAGACCCACCTGGTGTCAAGTGGTTACTGGAGCTCATAGACATCTCCAACGTAAATGCTGCCCACCTACCTTGAAACATGAGTTCTAAGGTCTCCTTTTTAACAGTACAACGTTTGCCCCGCCCTTCAAACCGAAAAGCATTACTGCTTCACCGCAGAAATAGGCAGGTTGGTGGTACCTACCCGTGTGGACTCGTACGTGGTACCAGGTGGTACCTCGGTAATGCGTTTCGGCTTGAAGGGTGGGGCAGCCGTTGTAACTATACTTGAGACCTTAGAACTAATATCTCAACGTGGGTGGCGCATTTACGTTGTAGATGTCTATGGGCTCCATTAACCACTTAACATCAGGTGGGCTGTGAGGTCGTTCACACAACTAAGCAATAAAAAAAACTAAAAAAAACATATTTTTGTTTTTACTCAGTCAGTTAACAGACTCGAATCAAATTAAATTTGTAATTAAAAATAACAGGTTTGTACTGTCCCGCAAGTCGATCAGGGAATATGTGCTGCCATTTGTGCGGAGTACGATTTTCATTTTTAAGCGAAGCATTAATAGTAGATTTCGTGAACACGTACTGTCAAGAGAAAGTAGCTTACTTAGGTTTATCTCCGCGCGTTTCGACAAGGCCGGAGGCCGTACTTCTGTTCATTTTTAGGAGTAGAATACGCGTGACGAAAAAAAACATACGTCTTGTTTTTTATTAACCTTATTCCTTTCACCTTATCCTTGATCCTAAGTCGTTTTATGGAATGGCCTCCCCCATTGACAAGCGACGAAGGAATTTTATACAAAAGCAAAAATAAAAACAATGTACCTATTGTACTGTGCTAATTTTAATTCTAATCTTATTCATAAATAAAACAATTTAAACAAGATCAAAGCATCTTAATTTCTGATTTAACTATTGAACAAAATTAAAAAAAGTATAACAGTGACACCTCGTGTAATGTAAAAGAACTAGCTGCACAAAGGTTCACGACTGGTCAAAACCGCTGTTTTTTTTCAATTGGTTTATATTGTAATGCATAGATGTCGTTCTATGAAGCACTCTGTAAAAATATTGCAGTTAATTGTAAGATTTTAAATGTGACTTAATCGACCCAAATAGGGCAAAGCAAAGCCGCCGTCGCCCGAAGCGTGTCTTGCGGGATCCCCGGATCCGCTATCGGTGTTGGCTCTTGAAGCGCTGGTTACCGTCTTCATCGAACTTATCAAGCGAACTAGTCTATAGACACAGCCCACTGAGTTTCTGGCTGGATCTTCTAGTGATTCCGATCCGGTGGTAGATACTGCCAAGCACTGCCCTAACTAGAGCTAGTGTTAGCAAATTTTCACAGGTTGAGTCTTTGAGATCACCTACCCGTCGACGCCTAGCTAGAATATCCTGTTAGCAAACAGTGAATAAATAGGTAGGAAAAAACAAATCGGCCCGAAGTTTGATCCGAACCCAAGAATCTGATAATTATTTGGCGTTTTTCGTGATAAATGTATATTTCCAGCATAAGTCACGCGAACTAAAATACAAATAAAACTTTCAAATGGAGACACAAATAATAATTACTATAAGCAATTCCTTATCATCGAAAATATAGCGTGTTTCACGGTGCTGACTTACGAATATGTCGCGGATGAATTCACGGTGCATGTCTGATGTCCAATAAATAAATTTGATTCAGTAGTCATTCAGCTGTAATTAGGTATGATAGCTCGCATATAGTCGGTCTATAAGCCCACCAGTCGCTGCGAGCTCTATGGAGCTAATGTTATCATTGCAAAGTGTAAAAGTATTTATGTCCAGGATTAAATCTAGCATAAACTAGACTGCTTTCCTTGGACAAATTTTTTGCATTTTCCTCCTCCAGCTATATTTTTTTGGAAGGAAGGTTTTTCCTGTTTCACCTGGACAAATGGGCAAGTCTTAGCCAGGAGCGGTGGGATTTGCTAACAGCTATCCCAGTGCCGCCGAAGGAGACCTAACAGCTCATGTAGGTACAAATACTTCGCGAATGCATCTACCACCAGATCGCGACCCGCTGAGAAGATCCGGCGAGAAACTCAGCGGGTTAGGTTTCACGTCGACCTCTTTGGCCAGTTAGACAAGTACGGTTACCAGGGTCCCAACTCTGCCCCTAGTGCTAAAGCAGCAGGCGTCTAATAATAGAGGATGTTATGAAATAAAAAACCCCTCCTACGAGACAGTTTATTCCACCCGTCCCTTTTTTTTCTTTATATTACTTTGCGTACGAAACATGATTTAATAATCACTGCTAGTGAATCTAATATATAAAATTCTCGTGTCACAATATTCGTTCCCATACTCCTCCGAAACCGCTTGACCGATTCTCATGAAATTTTTTATGCATCAGTAAGCCTGAGAATCGGCTACTATCTATTTTTCATACCCCTAAGTAATTAGGGTTGTCCACCCCTAACATATTTTTTTTATTTGGACTTTTTGTTTTGTTATAATGAGGTATTATGTGATTGAATGAGGTTTTGTTATTTTTATTATATATTCCCTCATCGTTCACAGCACTACATACCTCTTTCACTCATTTACCACATCCTTACACACTTACAATAAGTTAGTTGTTTTCTACACTAGAAATTCCCTAGAAATCTTATATATGGCAAAACAATGTTTGCCGGGTCAGCTAGTAATAATATATATTTTTCATGCTACCATGCAACAAATCTCTACCACTTGTCTCCTGTCAATTAATAGGAAGGGGTTCCATTACACCCAACAAACATATTTCTAAGGTAGTTGAAAACTTAAACAATATTTCAAACTTACGTATAGTTTCTGGAACTCTATCATAATTGAACAAGTTTCCAATGTAATTATAGGTTACATTACACGATCAGCTAAGAGCCGAAACTTCGAGTTTACTAACAATTAGTAATGCACCGAAAAGTTTCATGTTAACATTAATGTTAATTCTAATTTAATGTAACGATCGAACGTCTTATATTGTGGTCATTACATTATTTCCTTTTAATGCTGTATAAACTATATATGTACTGTATACATACTGTATATTTATGTATATGTGATGTGTGTATATATGTATATATTTTTTTGTGTATTTATTTGTAATTATATTATACTTAATATAAATTTCATTGCACCTACCACTATTTACTCTGCACTACCTTTGGTTGACTGGTAGGGAATGCCTTAGGCATTAAGTCCGCCAATGCAAATTTTATATGAAGTGTAATAAATAAATAAGAAATATCCAACGCATCGAATGCTTTACAATTTTCGTGGTTACGGGCGACTGATTTAATTTCTTTAATTATTTCTACGATTTGCAAAAACTTAAGAAAGTAACTATTACATTATTATTTGTAACATATTTATGAAGATAAATACAATAAAATTATTAATCTTCGAAACAAACAAACAAACAAATCTTTCCTCTTTATAATATTAAGTATAGATAATCAGAGAAAGCAGTGAGAATGTGTGGTCGCATTGCACAGACTATAAAGATTTACAAACAATGCGCTAATAAAACATAACTTTTCTCATAAACACAGTACACTGAGTTTCTCGCCTGTTCTCCTCAATGAGTCGCGATTCTGAACCAGGGGTAGATTCTGTGAAGCAGGAAGCTCCTACTAGGATAATTTTTAGCAAAAACTGTCAGGTTGAATGCGTGAGCTCCTGTCCTATGACCTACCTGTCCGTGCCTAGCTGGAATAGCCTCTTAGGCTACCAGCGAATAGGTAGGGGGAAAAGTACACTAATACGGGTACCAGCGAAGACGGGACTTTCGGCGCGTACTGCGGTACCGTAAGTTTCGTGTAGTCGGTGTGGTGGAGCTCGATGGGGCTTAGCCGGTAGCCGGTTCTGCGGAGCAAGTGCCTCGCGCGCCTTTTTCAAGGCGTAGTCTCCTGTGAGAAATTGGGGGAGGTGGAGGACCTCGGTCCTTCTCTTCTCCCCTTCATCCTCTCAGGAGGCGCCGGAGTCCAACACAACCCGGTCCGTTACCCCCTCGACCGGGTATCCGTAAATGGAATCCCCAAGGTTAAAGAAAAAGGGGGAAAAAAGGAACTTTTTAACGATTTAATATTTTACCACTTTCACTTGACCTTAACAGAATATATCTTTAATAGAATCCATATCCTATAAATAATCTATATCCTTAATAGAATCGAAAACAAATACAGCCTTAGTCAAGCTCAACAATAAAGTGACTCCACCGTTCAATAAATTAAACAAGAAATGTTAAGCCAGAAATCGCACTAGATAAACTTAGTTAACTGGAAGCCTTGAAGCGTTCCACTTTGAAATACTAGACCATATTCAGCCGAGATTCCATTCACGATCAATGATTTGTATTGTGATTTATCAAATTGGTATGTCCTTTCAAGTTCCATTAATGAAATCACTGGGCATTATTGGATTTCGCGATTATCCAACCGAGGGACAACATATGTACCTACAGTTCAAATAAGACATCGATACATCGATTTATTTACAATATTTTTCAGTGGCGCCTTTGTCAATAAGTATTTACCCTTTGAGGTTAATAAATATTAGAGATTAATACAAAACCATTTTTTTTAAGTAGAGAATAAATAAACGTAATACAGATGACGCAGTTTTCTTAAGCAGTCTTCAAGTTTAATAAAAACTACTGTTTTTCATGGTCCATACAACATTTTGTGTAGTCTAAGCTGTGTTAGTATTTTAGTAATGAATATAAAACAATCAATACTAAGGTTTGTTTCCGTGTTTTCTTTTTGTACGAAGGCTGCCTTCACTCTCTCTCTCTTCTTCAATAGTTCTTCTTCCATCGTAATAATCATCAAAAGTCGTGTTTATTGCTGTTTTACAAAAGCTAACAGCGGCAAAATAATGAATAACACAGCTAGAAAACAAACATCCGAAGTATTTACATTATCTTTTTTGTCGTTCATTAATAAATACTCGTATTTACTTGAGATCATCTTGAGACACGAATTAGAAATCTCTATTATGCCATACAGTAGATTTCTATTTGTATAACGGTTGTCCTATTAAATCGAAAAGCTTGACTGCTTAGCATCAAGAATAGGTAGGGTTGTACATAATAATATGCGTTCTCATATTTATTCTATCAGTAATATTTATTTATATATTTATTTACACTAAATTATGTATTCATTGTGGAAGCTGTTCGTAAGCGTGTTTTAAATATGTATGTAAGTATTTTGTTCGAAATAATTATAGGTAATAATTTCCAGTTTTCAAACTCTGGCATGGTCACAGTATATATTCACATATGATTCGATCGACAAGTAAACTGGACATCTAACCTATACGCTACGGACGCTACGTTTTATTAGAATCGTGTTTTAGTATGTGGTAGATTTTTATTGTAAACTTAAACAGAAACTATTATCCCATTGAAAGAATTACCACAAAAGTTCTTTGTTTTGATATAAAGTTTGTTATAGAAGAACATGCACTATCAAAGTCAATCAATCATCAATTCAATCAAAATCATCAATTTATAACTGGTATGATTGATGGAATTTTATGTTTTAACAGCTATTAGTGTTTGCAACAAAGATTCTATCTACATTAAAGCGATTGTAACTCGATAGTGTTACATTTAAATTGTTTGTTGTAGTTTAAAGTAATTATATGATTATGATAAACCACAGAATTCATTTACGGATACGCCTTGAAAAAGGCGCGCGAAGCACTTGCCCCGCAGAACGACTACCGACTAAATCCCATCGAGCTCCACCACACCGACTAGACGAAACTTACGGTACCGCGGTGCGCGCCGAAAGTCTCGCCTTAGCCGGTACCCGTACTAATGTTAAGACGGGATCTCATCCCCCGAAGAACCTCGTCTCGGGAGACACACCGTCAGCGGCGCACAGGAGCCACCTTGCACCGCTTCACCACCGGAACCACAGTAGACCTAGCTTCTGAATTATAATAACCTATATATGAATAAAAATAGTTGTATATTAATCTTCTATGTGTCGCAAAACTATACATTTTATTCTTAATCCCAAGTAGTTTGAATCAATAATTGGAACAATACTACAACAAAAATGTTGAATGTGTTTATTGTATTTGATGTCCAACTGTAATTGAATTTTGAGTTCGTTTGAATTTGAATAGTCAAAAATTGATTTGAATTTAATGTTGGTAGTAATCGGGCTTGGTACGTTAGATTAGTAACAATAACTATACGAAGCTACTAGTGGACTAATTACTAGTATTACTTGCTACAGCGATTCTTATACTACGTATTATTTATTATACTACACTTACAGTTATTGTGGGAACAAAACATTAGTAGCTTGGTATAGTTATTGTTAGCACTTCGGGGATCGTTTCTGTGATAGTACTATCAATGTACGATGAAGTGGTGCGCGAATAGTTCATAATTGATGTTTTTCGTAAGTCTAAAATGAACATGAATGAAGTCGTCGTGGCCTAAAGGATAAGACGTCCGGTGCATTCGGATCTAGCGATGCACCGATATTCGAATCCCGCAGGCGAATACCAATTTTTCTAATGAAATACGTACTTAACAATTGTTCACGATTGACTTCCACGGTGAAGGAATAACATCGTGTAATAAAAATCAAACCCGCAAAATTATAATTTGCGTAATTACTGGTGGTAGGACCTCTTTTGAGTCCGCACGGGTAGGTACCACCGCCCCGCCTATTTCTGCCGTGAAGCCGTTGTAACTATACTAAGACTTTAGAACTTATATCTCGAGGTGGGTGGGGCGCATTTACGTTGTAGATGTCTATGGGCTCCAGTAACCACTTAACACCAGGTGGGCTGTGAGCTCGTCCACACATCTAAGCAATAAAAAAAAAGTTTTTAATAAATACCACAAGTTTTGCTTTTGATATATTTGCTATAAATATCATTCAAAATAATATTTTGGGAACACTTCGTCAATATTAGTTGTTATGTGACAAGGAAAATCTGGTGGGTAGTGAAAATCTCTCGTTATATTTTCCACCTAAATACGCTTGTCGTAGACGCCCAGAACCACGTGCATCCTCCAAACATTCTCTTCATTAAGTTATTTTTACACGAATGACTTATTTTATTCTTGCCTTGTTGATTCTGCACAGCTTAACATTTCGAAATATCTTATTTAATAAATAAGATATTTTTTCAGATTTTCGTTATTTGATAGTTTAAAACAAACAAGACAAAGTTAATTTCTTGTTGCTGACCTTTGAATGTCGTCAAATATTTTCGGCAACATATCGCGAGACGACAGGCGTGCTACGCGCGGAAATGTCGCGCGGACAAGAATAGCAGCTACGTCGGCAAGCATGAGGTATGACGTCACACGAGACACGTCAACCGATGCGCGTGCTCAACTTTTTCAATGTCTCTCTTCAAAATAATTAATATGTTATTAGAAAATCAAGACACTCAAACTATTATGCCACTGAAGAGAGAAACGTAGGTGCTAAAACGACTGAATTAGAACAATATAAGAGTATATTAAAGATGTTTTAGTGTTCTACTATTTAAATTCTATATTACTACCAAATCAAACCCGCAAAATTATAATTTGCGTAATTACTGGTGGTAGGACCTCTTGTGAGTCCGCACGGGTAGGTACCACCGCCCCGCCTATTTCTGCCGTGGAGCAGTAATGCGTTTCGGTTTGAAGGGTGGGGAAGCCGTTGTAACTATACTGAGACCTTAGAGCCTATATCTCAAGGTGTGTGGCACATTTACGTTGTAGATGTCTATGGGTTCCAGTAACCACTTAATACCAGGTGGGCTGGTGAGCTCGTCCACACAACTAGGCAATATATAATTCAACACTGATTAATATGCCTTTGCTGTTCTGTAATTTAAAGTGGAGCACCCACTAACAAAGGGACAGACAATTTAATAAACCTAGCACGGCTGAATGCAACGCGCTTCGAAGTGTACACTGATGGTATATATTATGATATGTTCGACTATTGATCAAGTAATACAGACTAGAGGTCCCGCATTATTCGAAATTCGACTATAAAATTGATTGGAATTGTAAGTTTGTACACTATTATGATTGTAATTTATACTTCTATAATCACAAATTTCGCCAAGGCTATACTATAAAAAAATATTAATAAAGACAAACAATATTTAATCTATTCTCAATTTGACCACAGACGTCAAGAACAAAAGTTTGACAATAAAATAAATAGCAGTGTGTGTAATGTTTTCTTTATTGATTTAATGTATCTTTTACGCATTATTTTAAAAAAATATTTGCATTGTGCATTTCTTCTCTATATTCTCTATAAGATTTAAGTAATTTCATACTCCTCCGTCCCCGCAATTTTCGTAAAAAGGGATACAAAGTTTTTGCTTCACGTATTAATATATAGATTAGCGAATCCAGCCTTCTCCTATTCCTATAACTTTCAATAGTAGTATAATAATTATATTATCCGATTCAATTTTTTCCGTGGACTAAGAGGCATTTATTTCATAAGTCTATACTAAAGGCTCCGGTTTGGGATTAGTTGGAATAGCCCCTTAAGCTACCAACGGTTAAGTAGGGAAAAAGAAACTAAACACATTCACAAAAAAACTATTGGACCCGGTCAATGTGTCGAAAACATGATGATTTAATTTTCTTATTCTGACGCTCCTATCAATAAAGAAGCGAGAGAGCAATAGAAAAAAGAACGTAAATGAACTCGTCTATTCTTCTGAGATGATTATTATTTGAAGTAGTAGAGTGTAGAGCGTACTTTTAGTTTGCATAGTTTGTCACCGCCAAAATACATTCATACATAATAACACCTATGATTGGCCTAGTAACAGTTAAGCTGGTTTTATTAATAATTCGGCTTTTATTAATAATCGTTATACTACAATGACTGGTTTGTCCAAAAGGCGTATAAAAGGATCCTTTATGAATACACCACTCGATCAAATAGTTCATGCTTCTTCTATCGTACATCGATGGTACTATGCCAGAAACCTCCCCGAAAATACCAAGAAACCCCGTTAAAAGTTTCACCGTAAACAAATTATTAGTATATAAATCGTTACCTTAGAAACAAATAACCAAACAATTATTTATTTAATGAAATCAAATTAAAATTAAAAGTAATAGCCGAGGCTGACCGATTTAACTAGGTTAATTAAGGAAACAGTATATTGGCGATAAATCGAAATTACAGTGATCTTTTGAGTGCATCGGTTTTGCATTGGAGCGCCGAGGGTTGGCAGACAGCAGTGGCAGTACTGACTACGGAGTCGGCAGTCCTACGTCGACCCGCGTGCACGCCGCCCGCCGCGCAGTGTCGTGTCGCGCCCTGGCACGCGCCTTCCAACCCCAATGGACTACGATCGACCAAACGAATTAACTTATTTTTCAATTACTTCTATAATACACTTCAACTCTCCCGATAGAACCTATCGAACGAATCACGCGACCCTAGTATGACTGAAACTCAATTTCGAAAACTTTTACCGACTTTCGATAATTAGTGTTTTAATTATCCATTGTAGTGAACGATTTCAAACTTTTTTGGTTTTTTTCTATTCAAATATGTATCTTAAAGAGGAGTTGTTGAGAACCCTATTTACACATAAGAAGCGACTGAAGTTTTTTTCTTGAACATTTTACCCGTTTCATGAACTATTTACAAAATTTGTGGTTTCGTTTTCTTCCCTAAGAACCTTTTAGAACCCTCTACTATTTCTAGTAATACGAGTGTGCTGAATTTAAATCCATAAACAACTTTAATCTGTGTAGTCGTTAGCGTAAAATTATAAGTAAAGTGGTTTTAAAGGCGTTAAAACTGTGTCAGTTTCTTTGAATCTTAACCAGCAGTGTGGTAGTGGATCATTGTACCCTTCGAATATTCCATTAAACTGGTAAGTATCAGAAATTAAAAATAAAAGGATTTTATATTACCCATGTTCAACTATAAATGTTTTTCAAAACGGTTAGGCTAAGGAAAGAATTTGCAATTCAAATAAAACGCTTTGTTGATGTCCGTTTAAAAATGATAGTCATAGTCGATTTAGTTGATGTCCGTTTAAAAATTATAGTCAAAGTCGATTTAGTTGATGTCCGTTTAAAAATTATAGTCATAGTCGATTTAGTTGATGTCCGTTTAAAAATTATAGTCATAGTCGATTTAGTTGATGTCCTTTTTAAAATGATAGTCATAGTCGATTTCAAATCGGAATGAAACGAAATAATTCTAAGGATTTCTTTACAAAATCACGAAACTGAATAACATTGAAGAATCATTGAAAATAAACTTTCTAATACTAGCTTGTGTTCTAGTTTTATTTTAAAATAATGAGGACGAGAACGTTTAACGACATAATGCAAAACGTTAGTGTAATGTTTTTCGGTGCGATCAGGATTACTGTAATGTTATTACAGAACGTGTTACGTTGTATCGTATATAACGACTTTATAATTATAGGACGCTAATATCTTGTGCCAAGTCCAATGACATCGTGCAGTATTTATAAAATTATTATACAATGCCAACCGCCTTCCTTATAGTTAAAGACTTTGACTCATCAACGTTGTGTGAAAAATATTTCAATGTAATCCAAAACTGTCGACTTAATTAATTCTGCAAGTATATACAATTGTATCTTATATATTTTTTCTTATAGAAAATATATATTGTGTAAGTAAAACACAGTCTAATGATGTCCATACGACTATCTTTATACCATTATTAATATTTAGTTTCTTAATAGTGAAACTTTCGGTCAAGTTAGCTCACAAGTGAGCTCAGTGTAGTTAATTAATAATTTTGAGAGTACCGTCTTGTTCCGATGTACTTACATATTTCAACTACACATATCCCATTTATTCACTATTCTATTTACAACCATACATATAGTTTACAGCTTATTTCATCATTTATTTCAACTATAAATATTACTCATATTAGAAAAATCAAGCCCAACATTGAGGATTATTTCAAAACTTTGTTCGGAGAAAATTCTAAAACTTTTAACTTATAGTTAAGAACTACAGCTAATTTTTGTTACCGATAAAGAAAGAGAAACATTCAATAGAACACCAAATATTTTATTCCTGAAAGTAAAATCCTAAGCCTCGTCTCTTAAAATGACCCTTAAACAGTAAATTATCTACCGCCCAACTCAAGACGTAAAAAATTTAGGAACAAAGTAACAAAAATATATTCTTGTAAAAACTTTGGAAATAGGAAAATCCTCGAGAATCTACTCAAAGTGATAACTTCCATTTAAGTCCGAGCAGCGCACATTTTTTAGGACAAATAAATTATTCAGAATTTTAAGGGCTAGCTAAACAAAGGACTAGATAAATTTACTTAAGAAAACTGAAAGCAACTCTATGTGAGCTACATGTGAAAATTAAATGATGTCTTATCACTTTCGCTAGATTAGAATGTCTTACAAAACATGTAAGTTTTGAATGAAATATATCCTCACACACTCTAGCTCATAACGAATATAACTATGTTCGTAATTTCAGACGAAGCGTAATCTAATATCACAGCTGCAATAGAGCGGTTTCAATGGATCTTTAATCTAATTATTACTAAATTGACATTTTGATGGCTATTACGAGTATGTACGCTATTATGCACGATGGGCAAACAAGATCAAAATTTCGCACTTCCAGAGTTGGTTTATTTTCCGTGATCATGTCCGCATTGACTGACTCACTAGAGCAGTAGTTAGCCCTCCTGACCTCTCGGCCAAGGGTCATGGGTTTCATTCCTACATAGGGCGAACGTTCTTATGATGAACAGGTTAGTTCGCTTTTTATCTATATATTATATATTAACCACATAAACCACATATACATAATAACGGGAATGCTGCCTACCACCACGAGACATTAGGTCTGTCACATTTCCATAGTATAACGGTTGTTCCATTCTTCAAACTGAATTATTGCTTTGCGACAGAAAAAGGCAGGTAGTAGCAGAGTAACAAGATGTCCTACCACTAGTAATTACGAAAATTTTGAGAATTTGGTCTCTAATGTTACTCTCTGATCGTATTACGCATTTTATTAGGAAGATTGGTATCCGCCATGCCTGCGAGATTTGAATACCAGCATTGTTGCATTATTAAATACGAATAAAACCGGCGTCTGATCCTTTAGGCCACGATGACTTCAAAACGAACTTTGTTTGATTGATTAAACTGATTAACACGCGAAGATAAATACAAACAAACAGCCCTTCACGTCCTATGGGAATGCAGTATCTGGCAGAATGAATGCTAAATTATTCAAACGTTGAATCTGATGTCATTTGTTATATCCAAGACAAATTAGCTTTCCCTCAGACTACCTGAACTACATCATTCAAAGTATTTGTTGCGAGGTTGCCGCTGTGGATTCTGGCTTACCAGAACTTACAGTCGTGGGAGTGATTATGAAGCAAATACCAGAAAAAATCTGAATATTGCCCTTCCATTTTGAGTTTTCTGTTTGAAGATTAGATCAGGGACGGACTTCTCAACTACTACTACTACATAATTCGCTGTCACTGAGTGGAAGTGCTTCCACTTTAAGATGAGATAGAACTTAACCAAGAGAGGTGGGGATAACGTGAAGTTTTTTTTGCACAGAACCCATTGAAGTTTTTTGCACAGAACCCTACTGACAGTGCACATGCGATTGGTGGAGCCACAAACACCGGTCCGTTCAGTCGGCATACAGACTATCAGGTGCCACCGAGATGATAGCACCAACTACTTGCCTCAGAATTTCCCTTTGGGCGAAAAACATTGAATTGAAACAATGAAAACATTGATTCTAAGGTTCTAGAAAAAATATTCAAGAAACACGTCATCTTCATGGACCTTGACTGTCACTAGGCTGGTGTACCAAGTGCAATCTTAGCTCCGTGCCAGTATTTGGCCCCGGCTTGACGGTAATGGGTCGATGAAGAGAGATAAGATCGGTTTGTCACTCACCGAAGTCAAGCATCGTACGTCAGGACTCGTTTCTATCGAGATTCGCAGCTATGACACTCGGTAGTGACATTCGGTTCCAATTTGTGCGACGAGGACAGGGCGTGTTCAGTCGAGACCAAACCCCATACACAAAATTTTGACCTTATAAAATGAAAAAAATAATTAATTAACTATTTTCAGCTAAGCTCATATTGGATAGCTTTTATAGTTTTCGTTCTTAATTCTAATTAAATGATAGTTAAGTTATCTATACGTAAAATGTCCAATACCATTAACACATAATAACAAGCTCTATATAGGTAAAGCGGATTCTCGATTAAAGTAATTAAGAAGTTGGCTACGTCGAAACCTTTATTTTCGCATCTCGAATCCCCGATTATATTGTGTTACAGTTTCTGAGTGAAATATGTAATATAACATTTATTTATATGTTGTATTTGTATGTAATGGCTACTTAAATTTGGTATTTACTGGATTTCATAAGAATTAGGGCTTTGAGTGTTTACTTCTCGACCTTTTTTAACTAGCGTGCTATGTATTTGAGGTTCGTTAAAGATTTCTGTAACTTAAAATGATACTCTGCTTCACTGGAATAAAGCACCATAAATCTATCGCAATGCGTCTTGGTCTTGCCTCGTGGAGTTGAGTAAAGGGTCTTAATCTCTAAGATATATATAAGAAAAAAATTTAAAGCACAGAAAAAGTGTTGTAAATTCGAGAGATTATAGATATTTTTTTTTTTTTTTTTTATTGCTTTGATGGGTGGACGAGCTCACAGCCCACCTGATGTTAAGTGGTTACTGGAGCCCATAGACATCTACAACGTAAATGCGCCACCCACCTTGAGATATAAGTTGTAAGGTCTCAGTATAGTTACAACGGCTACCCCACCCTTCGAACCGAAACGCATTACTGCTTCACGGCAGAAATAGGCAGGGCGGTGGTACCTACCCGCGCGGACTCACAACAGGTCCTACCACCAGTAATTACGCAAATTATAATTTTGCGGGTTTCACTTTTAT
The DNA here is from genome assembly GCF_003987935.1 of Bombyx mandarina. Next base: position 193,366 of record NW_021011598.1, read on the forward strand.
TACACGATGTTATTCCTTCACCGTGGAAGTCAATCGTGAACATTTGTTGAGTACTTATTTCATTAGAAAAATTGGTACCCGCCTGCGGGATTCGAACACCGGTGCATCGCTTCAACACAAATGCACCGAACGTCTTATCTTTTAGGCCACGACGACTTCAAAATATAGATATAGAGATACGGTAAATAATCAGGCGTGATAGGGAAACTGTAGCATCGGAAATAAAGATTGACGGGTAGGATAATACAATTATAGATGAATTAGTAGGAATAGAAGGATCCTGGTTGAGCTGACATTCCCAAATTTCGCGAGTAAGAGCCTCGATTTGAATTACAGGATAGTTATTTTTTTTAATGGAAAATAGGCCAACTTTCGAAGAGTGAAAACCCAAAAGCAAAAACTTCATACTTAGTATTACCTCATCTGTACGCTGTACAAGCAAACGTTAATGAGATTTAACGGAATAAACTTTGACAAGTGAAATAAGTTCTAACCCCGAACAAACTGAAACAGCCCGTCGTGATTACCTCAAATTAAAACTAGCTACATTACAGCGGTGACAAGTTTACCAGTTGTGTTTCAGAGAAATTACGCTATCTGCAATCTCTTCTTCTTGAATTTTCTTGGTGCAGTCGTTTGACTGTGTCTTTCCATCTATAGTACAGATTTGTACATTTTTTGGAACTTCGTCCTCTTAGCCTCTTCACAGCAATCAGGAATAATTGACTGAAAAGTCACCATTGGACACTGAAAGTTTCTATGCAATAATAGTGTAATAATAAATAATTCTATAAAGTGTAGAATACGGTGTAGGTACACAGTGGAAAGCCTGGTAATTTGAACTAGGAGTTAAACAAAAAACTGACAATTAATTGATAGACTGGAGTAGAGGCTAATGATGTGAGTAATTTTAGTCTCTGAGTTACTCGAAGCATAGAAAAGGGTGTCTCTCAACCTGTACTGCTTTAAATTATTCAAGTCTGTTACTTCAACTTAGATGATATTGCACATACACAATTGTCGAATGTCAAAATATAGTCTACTGCCAATTTGAACAAGAACACTACTAAGAACATTTCCATAATAATAGTTTTATTTTATAATGCAAAATTACAATGAAACCTCAGAGCATAATTTCCATTCACCCTTGTACAACTTCACTCTTAATGCTTGTTTACTGGATAATCCAATTACAAATGTACTTGTTTAGACTATTCATGTTGTATTCTCGATGTCGATTTATTTCGGAGCTCTCACAATCGATAATCGTTGGAAAGGTACAACCAATCTGACCGAAACCCCAATACTTTGGTGTAGGTATTGAAATTAAATTGAATATCGACCCAACTTATGTGTCACTAACTAATCCAACTTGCTGTTTGCGGTATCTCTAAATGGAACAGTTTTGCGTGGACCTGTTTAAAATTCAAAGCTTGAACATGAATTTAATAGAATACATGCATATATTGTAAATGACAGACGAGAAAATAGACAAAGTATGAGTTTTAAATGTTCTTTTTTTTCCCTTGTAGGCAGACGGGTATAAGGCTCACCTGATAGTGAGTGGTTACCGTCGCCCATGGACTTCAGCAATGCCAGGGGCAGAGCCAAGCCGCTGCCTACCGCTTTAGCTTTAGTTTACTTCGTAGATGTAAATAATCTTATGACGCATTTTTTAACAGAGATACCTAACCTAAATAACACCGCAAATGAGATGCCTTGAGACATGAGATTGAAGTCTCCACGATAGCCTAGTGTCACAAAATAAATGGAAAATCTGTTACAAAAATCAAAAAGATCTTAAATAAATAAATTTCAAAGAACGAAGACACGCAGTTCAACAATCCGGAAGATTTATCCCGCGAACAGTTTAAGGTCGTGGTGCGGGAAATCTCGTAGAAGCCAGTAAGTACGTCACGGAACAGCTGAGCAGAGTCCCGGCCGCAGGTGGGCCGCTATATGTAAATTTAGATTATGAGTCGTAATCCGTTCATTGTCACCAACACTCGCCAAGGCTCAACGTAAGATTGTTGGCCGATTCGCGAAACAACCAATAACTCTGTGATGATAAAAACTTCAATTTTCAATGAACTGTTTAGTAATTTTGTGATAAATTCTTTTTAGCAGATTTTCCAATGCTTTGGTTCGTAATTGGATTTTGCGTAATGTGTTAAACTATTAATTTCATTACCATTTTTATTATGAAATGAAATAAATCATTTTAATATTAATCGAATGAATCACTGAAAATACTTAATGTGTAGCTCTAAAATAATTTTAGATAGAGCGAATAGTCGCTCGTAAAATGAAAAACCGGATGTTCGAAATTACCGAGCTATTTTGATTTAAATATCGGATGATATAAAAATGTTCAGGTTAGGCATTATCCACATTGATAATATGAAACTTTATTAATTATTCACCGACTACTGTGTGTACTATTTGGATGGCAATTTAAAGGCTGACCGCATTATTATTTCAGCTCGACATTTGTCAGAATGCGTACAAAGTCACGATAGCTTATGTTGTCATTAAAAGAAAGTTAACTTCTGTTACATAACTACAAAATCATAAGGTCATAAGTAATAGGTCATAAAGAAGTCGTCGTGGCCTAAAGGATAAGACGTCCGGTGCATTCGTGTTGAAGCGATGCAACGGTGTTCGAATCCCGCAGGCGGGTACCAATTTTTGTAATGAAATACGTACTTAACAAATCTTCACGATTGACTTCCACGGTGAAGGAATAACATCGTGTAATAAAAATTAAACGCGCAAAATTATAATTTGCGTAATTACTGGTGATAGGACCACTTGTGAGTCCGCGCGGATTGGTACCACCGCCCTGCCTATTTCTGCCGTGAAGCAGTAATGCGTTTCGGTTTGAAGGGTGGGGCAGCCGTTGTAACTATACTGAGACTTTAGAACTAGTATCTCAAGGTGGGTGGCGCGTCTACGTTGTAGATGTCTATGGGCTCCAGTAACCACTTAATACCAGGTGGGCTGTGAGCTCGTCCACCCATCTAAGTAATAAAAAAAAGTACTTCGGCTTATTTTATAACCTAGATTTCTAATGAGGTTTGATTAACCGTAAAGTTCATACCAATGCCAATACAAAGCGGCTACGGATCATAAAGCTTATTAGGCCATTTTCTAGTATTTGGTAAATAAATCAGACGTCAAGATACCCCTGTCAGCACAAATCCCTTCAAACAAGAATGCTTGATTGCTCTACGGTACCTACCCATAGATGGTACGTGTACCGCGGTCCATTTACATTATAATTAAAATAGTCGGCAAACTATCAAAGTAATTGCTTGGATTCATCCAGCTACTACTCGTATATTTAAATTAAAATAACGCTCATTGAAAAAATAACAAAAAAGGAGTTTGATGACAGCAGTCGACCATATTTAAACCCAAAAAAACCTTTTATGTTTTTTTTTTCCATGTAAAACGTATCATTTTCAAACGAAAACGAAAGAGTTTTACATTCATTAAGGAAGAGCAATTAATTTTCATTCAACTTGTGTAATTATACGAATGGGAATTTAAATAATGTAATAGGTCTACAAGTATAGGTATATTACAATGATGTCGTTGATTTTAATAGGTTGGACGATATAAATGAAAAATATAAAAATGGAATACGAAGTTTTGTTGAATTGTGTTGAAAATTAATTATTAAATTTATTAAGATATATCCAAAATTATATCTAAAAAAATACTTTTTTAAACATTCTAAATTGATCGCAAATTGAAAATGAAGGATGACAATAAGCAATTCATTTTTAGGTTATTTTTACATCACTGAGCATATTATATACGGACGTGTTACAATAATAATAATAACAGTATTCCGTTACAATTTTGGAACCTATCATTATCCATAATAGTAATCAGGATTTCTTATTTTCGCATATAATTCTGTTCAATGTTTTAAAGCGCTCTATTTCCGAGAAGTTAATATAGGGCTAAATTCAACTCTTAAGACTCTTCATTCGTTTGTTATTAGTCGAATATTTGTATCCCGGGTCCTTGTACAAATGTTGAATAATTGAAATATATTTTAGTTGGTACAGAAAAAGATCTAACCATCCATGTCGAATTTGTAATTCAAATGCGATTAAAGAAATGAAAGAAATCATCAAAAGAAATCTCGTCCGATAAAAAATATTTTATCAAAGGATACAAAAACAGAAATTTGTCGCGTGTTTTAAAATATCACGTGTAGCTTGTAAGGGATATACTTATTGGTCTTTACTCAATCGATAATTTAAAAGTGAATAGGATTAAAAAATATATTATAAAAACTCCCTAAGCCGCAAGCAAGCGGTAGGAAGCGGCCTGGCTGTGCCCCTGGTATTGCCGAAGTCCATGGGCGACGGTAGCCACTCACCATCAGGTGGGCCGTATGCCCGTCTGCCTACAAGGACAATAAAAAAAAGCAAAGGTTCGAGAAAAAAACCGACAAGAAAACTTTTACTACTTTGTAACAAAATGTTATGGAAATAATGTTTATGGTAACACCGGGTACAATTGTATGTTGTCTCTGGCTATCTTTATGGTTTAAGAACGTCTATTATCAAAAAAAGAAAGAATAAAACGCATGATTGCAATATAAGATTGAGTTCCCCTTTGAAGTTTGGGAACCTTTCAAGAAAGGTTTTAAGGAAAAACTAAAATGATACGCTTTGTGAATAGAAACGGCTTGGATTAGCTTCTGAGAATATTGGATATGACAGTAGATTTTAGTCTGAAATAGTCCGAAAGCTATAAATGTTTAATGGTACCCCTGTGAATACTGGAGACTCCACATACAGAGCTCGCGATAGCCAAAAGTTAGAGGTATAACAATAAGTCAATCGTAAAAAGAATCATTTATATGAATTACTTAATTACTACTAGTAGTAATTAATTTATTAGTAGCTGACTAATTTCATTTTATTTCCTTAAGAACCTCACTCAGACTATTTCAATTTTTTAAGACCAATAATAGCCAAACCTGCCTAATTGGTGCGATTACTTTATTTTTATTTATTTAATTTTTATAAAGAGGTGTGATTTTTTTAATAATTAATACAATAGTACCTAAAGTATTTTATGTTGTTACTGAAATCCACATTTTCTTTACCTTTTCATAAACATATTCAATAGCAAGCACCTATATATTAATAGGAGTTTTACTTCCTAATTTAAATATGTAAATACGTTCGTAATATAGAACAAAGTTTTGATTTTTTCATGTTCACATTACAGAGTTCCATTAAACACGTAACGTACGTGTATTTGCTTTGATCATAACTCACGACTGCTTTATTCCCAGCATATGAAGTTAATCTGAGTGTTGTGTACATTTTTGCTCTAGGTATAAAGCCGACTCGAGGGAGAGCGTTTTCGGTTAATATGTCACGGGCCGAAGTCAGCCATTCGAAATTTAAGTAAAACATGTTTCTATCACATATCGTATGCAAGCCTACGAATATTTTAATGTTAGGTTAGAGTTTTTGTTCACTGCGTGACTCCAAGTCGTGGCATTTATTTTTATTAGTCTGCAACTGTGTGATTTGTAGCTACCAACCACAAATCACACAGTCGACCGGTGTTTATGCTTAAAAGTAGTCTGTACCAACGAATACGCTTAATATTTTAAAGCAATTTTCATAGCCTTTTTCTCTCTTTCTTATTTCTATAGAAAATTGTTCGTAATTTACATAATAAACCACAGCTCTAAATAATATATTGATATATCTGAAGCCATAAGGTTCAGGACTTTCTTTAGTTAGTTAAAAGAGCCATGGAATTATGTCATTCATTCATGTTAATTCTTACATCTTACAATCAAACTCACAATTAACTCACCGTAAGCTTATGTTGATACCTACTGTACACTTTTTGGATAATCTCTGAGAACTTAAATCCATTAAATACTAAATCGAGCACGTGTAAGTACCACCACTCAGTCGATTTTATCCCCGTAGCAGAGATGAATTTTAATACGATCTAGATTGATCTCACGTCTTAACGTATAGGATAGCAAGATATACTATACCACTATTTGGATGTGCTACTGTTATTACGCAAAAACGTTTTAACTATACTAGAAATTCCAGTTAAATCAGATGAATGTGATTCCTTAACTATATTTAAGATAATTCTTAGTTTGTGATTTGCACAATGGGAATACTAGTTAGTACAGGTTTTCATCGCCAGCGACGGAATCCACATAACATTCAAATTTTTTCAATTTTATTTTTGGAATTGACTTCGATTTATGCGATTTTTAGGGTAATGCTAATTTAATTGAAGTAAAAAAAACAAATGACATTTTCTTTAAAAGTAGATTCATTCTTGTGGCTTCAATGTTGATGTGTCCTCAAAAAAAATTCAATTACCATCTCACTTACTTTTAAGAAAACTGTCTAGCAATGTTTATGACACTAAGGATAATTTATACATATATTCATTTATTTATTTGCTACTTATAGCATTTCCATTAAAATATTTCAAACGTATGTCAGTATGAAGCAAAAACGGTCAGAGCTTGCTTCGTGAGCTATCTCTAAAAATGTGGAACTCTTTTTAACAGCTAATGATCCTGTTCATTATAATAGTAATTACGATCTTCATTTAATTGGCTAGTTTAATATCTTTAAATATCCAAAAACTCCATGGGCGACGGTAACCAATCATCATACAGTGGGCCGCATGTCGTCTATCTACAAGGGCAATAAAAAAAAAAATCTTATACAAATTCTATGTTAAACGTGCAAATATTTCTACGAGTTTGTTTACTAAAGCATTCAATTTGTTTACAAATTTTCGAAATTCAATTTATTTACAAACGCAAACAGATTCCAACAAAAATAACTAATCCAATAAAAATAATGTATTCACAGAATCCCATACTCATATTTTTATCGCCTATCTGGTCTGGGTGTCATTGTTGAAAACTTACTAAATGTTGGCTCGTCGATTCTGTTTTAGTAGTCGGTAACAACTTTTAGGACGTTGCGCGAAATCACATAACATGATATAGAAGCTGTAGCTTAGAAGATTATACATGTCTCATTCGCATGCGATTGGGACATGTTTCCACTCCAGCCCATCTTTTTAAATTCAAAATGGTTGATAGTCCAGCCTGTGATTGCGGTACTGAAGTCTGAGACGTTAATCACATTTTCTTTTCTTACTCTCTAAATGATTGCTCTTCTTTCTATTTAAATTTGATTTCATTACGTATTCCTTTTCCTACTTCCATTATGTGTCTTTTATCTATGAATTCTCCTAATGTATATAGTTTATTGTATTTATTTATATTATGTAATGATGTACATATTTAATTTAATCTTATTTATGTATGCATTTTCATATATTCTCTAACTTTCCTAATCTTTCCCTTGCGAATCCAATCAAGTTTTTTTTTTGATTACGTAGTTTCCCAACCTTTTAATTTGCTCTGTGGCAAATGCGCAAGCCGCGTGACCCAAAATCAAACAGAAGAAGAAGAATATTCAATTCAGATGACAAAATGTCCTTCAAAATTATATATCACTTAGTTGTTCCATATTATCCTAATTATAATTTCAATTGCTTTTTACATAAACACCAACGATTACCAAACAAGAAGATTCAGGAAAAATCGTGTACATTTTTGTTTTTAATAAGCAGTTTCGAGGTAAAGAATTGACAGATGACGTCATCAGATAGTTTGGATTGTGACGTAAATTTTTGGCAATGATCATTATTCGCCCAGATTTCATCGAGGCGTACGAACCTACGTCAATTACTATGACTTAAGCCTATATTTATTTTGCAATGTTACAGGATAACGACCTGTATAATAAAACACGCGTGCCATTGTTGTAGTAATCATTAAAATGCCATAATATTTGCTTTTCGCATTATTAAAGAAACCAGTGCTGAAAATTAAGCAGATATCAAATATAATTTTATACTGCATAAAAGAGTGAGAGATCCATCTACTAATAAGTGATTACTGTCGAACATAGCCTTTTTATCGTAAAGCTGCCACCTTCCTTGAGACATCATGACCTCAAATTTCAATTATATTGTATGAAGGTTGTCCAATTTCCCAAAACGGAACGCATAAATGCTTTGCATAAGCAAATAAGCAGAATTGTGGTATCTTACCGGCGCATTTACAATAAATACGCCCTACTGTCAGTTATTATGCAAATTTATTAATTTTGCGTATTCGAATATTACGACACGATGTTATTTCTTTAGCACTTATATAGAATTATCTATATATTAATACGTGAAGCAAAAACTTTGTGTTCCTTTTTACGAAAATTGCGCGGACGGAGGAGTATGAAATTTTCCACACTTATAGAGAATATAGAGAAGAAGTGCACAATGCTATTTTTTTTTAAATAATGCATAAAAGATACATTAAATCAATAAAGAAGACATTACACACACTACATACCATGTATTAGACGCACACACGCATGCATACTATTTATTTTCAAACTTTTGTTCTTGACGTCTGTTGTCAAATTGAGAATAGATTAGATATTGTTATTATAAGATTATTATTATATTATTATTATTATAAGACTACATTATAAATATTTTTTATAATGTATTCTTGGCGAAATTTGTGATTATAGAAGTATAAAATACAATCATAACAGTGTACAAACTTACAATTCCAATTAATTATAGTCGAATTTCGACTACTGCGGGACCTCTAGTATATATAGAAAGTCATTCATGAACATGTTTTACGTTCTGCCTACGGAACTGAAATACCGGCTTAGTCGCTTGATACAAATATACCGAGCTTCTTATCACAAATTTAAAATGAAGTGCTTGTCATTCTATCAATCAATGATAACGAAAATATAAAATAAAGTGGAAAAAATAAGCTTGTTAAATTTTTTTCTACTGCACGCATTGAAATAAAATTTAAACATAGCTGACGCGCGGGTCAATATTAGCTTCGTTTGAGATTGCGTGTTTACCCATACATACCTGCAATTAATTTAAGAAAATAAACTTTGTTCTGTTTATTAAGATTGTTTTGGTTTTCCAACAATTTCCGTAAATTTTCTTTTGTTTCATGTTGTATCAATTTTGCTAATAAGAGCATACCGTTATTTGGACAGATTATAAAAAATACGATTTCGGCTCCTTTATGATATACGAAATTAGATGTAAATAGGTTCTGTTTCGTATGTAGTGGTTTTTAAATAAGTGGCTGTACAAAAAGTTAAACAACTTCACTGCAAATTAATGTTTCGTATTGCCCTAAATGAAAACACAAATTATTTTCCCTGTGCGAATAAAAAGATGTTATCAAACTTAATTAAAAAAATAAAAGGTTTTTGCAGAAAACTTTACAGACACAATTTAAAAACCGCTATAGTTAAATAAATTGGAAAAAGTTAGCAAGTTTATTTAGAACTCGTCGCTTTGATGGAAAATTATTGAAAACTCTCGAAGAGGACGGTAGAGGTCATAAATTCTCATTTTTCTCTAACTTTTATTTATATCTCGCTCTCTTTCATCTACTTTCGATAAAAGATTTTCTTTTTATTTTAATTATACAGTTAGATGATGAACCGTGCTAGTAAACATATTAAAATTTTTGTTCAAGCCAATTCAAATACAATTTGCACTGAAATAAATTTAAACAGTATTACTGATATTACACAAAAATAGGTCGCTTGCTTTCTTTTAGGTTTCACTAAATGGTAACTGTCGTTTCTTACATTTTGTCAGAGTAATTAAGCTGTGAATTATTTAGCGTGTCAAATAGCGCACGTTTTCGGTACCTTTTTGTATTCCGGTAATAAAAGAGGAAATGAAACATTAAGGCTGTTCACATGTAATTCGGGCCACTGGTCGATCAATACAAGTTAATTGAAACAGTTGTTTTGTTTTCTCGTTTACTTTTTACGGTTATTTTCGTATTAAATAATTAACAGAAATGTATCGTATTCAATTATTAAAATTAATTGTCAATTTCAAAATAAAAGTAAAAGTAGTTTTAATTATGTCTGCCACTGAAAGCTCGGAAATTACTATAAATAAATGGTTTCAATACAAATCGTTTTATTTTTAAGTTTAATTTGACTGATTGTTGATCCTTTGTAACTCAAAATTCTTAATGTCAATGCTGAAATAAACTAACGATCTAACTAAATTAATTACGTTATAATCCAGTTTACGAAAACAAATTCAATATTCCTTTAATCCCATTAATCTGATTAACATTAATTTCGATGAAGAAATCCGATATGATAGACAAATTAATTATATAATGAATTACAAACACGTTCCGCACCAATTAAATCTTTCACGGTAAATTTTCATTCACGTCAGATTTCAACGTAGCAGAAAATAACATCGGCTATCTGTATTGAAAATGTTACAAGTTTGACTTTGTTGTTGTTGTAATAAAAACATAAATCAACACGTAGGTATCCAATGAACATAGCATAATATATTCTCACCTAAAATATGAGGCCAATAAATCTAGCCGCTGTAACGAGATCTCTGTCAACAATGGCTTAGTCGATATCTTTTTACTCAAAGTGAACTTAGTAGTATATTGCTTTGCTACGAAATGTTTTAATAAAGGCACTCGTTGATATATCGTTATTGATTTACTTTCATAAATAATATACATAAATTAGTTATAGATAAGCAACTCAAGCACTCAACAAAAATGTTTACGGGCGTCGGCTACTAGATGGCTTCGCTTCGATTAGTTTCTCATTGCTCCTGTAGATGGCAGTAACATATTAGCTATCCTATCTTTTATTTTTAATGAAAGATTTTGTAAATTGACAGAAACCACAAATTCATTAAATTTAATCAATTTGTCTTTAACAAATAAAGACTTATATGATATTTCTTTTCTGTGCTTAGTTGTACAATAATTAAATTCCTTAACTTTAACAACATATAAGTTTAGGGGCATCCACTACAAGATGTCGCTAGTTTCCTTACAAAAAAATATTTGTCTTAAAGTATCGCAGTTTCAGGGCCCTGTTTACTTTGGCTTATTCCGAAATTTATCTTGAACAGATTTAATTTAAGTCTTCTGTTAAATTGTAAAAACAAACAATTCACAAAATTTTCCGAGCTACCCACACAACATCTGTTTATTAAAAACAGTCTTGAAAACGCTCTTAGTTAGTTACATCAGTTGCTGTCAAGTAATCAATACGTTTTGTCGTGAACTGTCCAACTGTGTAGTAAGCAAACTTCCAGTGTAAGAACTTTCGGTATTCCGAAACTTCTTCATGTAAAACAGATCTGAAATACAGCCATACCCTGGGCGTGGTGACAAAGAAGCGGGTTAACCGAGTATAATAATTTATTAATGGAACAAATGCGTGTCATGTTAAAGTATTTACGTTATGGGCTTGGTTGGGTTCGGCATTGTCCACCTCAAGCATCTTTAAAGCTATTTCTAAGTCACTTCCTTTTTGTTCTGACTTCAGTAGTCTTCGTGAATTTATAATCTGCATTAAAACTTTTTGGACACAAAGACTGAACTATTTCAAAGCTGAAAAACAAAACAAAACATGAATGAAACATGTTTCAGAATATGTTACGGTGTCCTTTGGAATACGTTAAATTGTGTTGTTCATGTTTTATTTATGATAGCAAAACACCGCGCAAAAGCGTTTTGTTTCTGACAAATAAATGGTATTTATTATACTTACCAGCAATATTTCGAAATTGATCTCTTTAACATTTTACTACTTTATTATTACTGTAATAGNAAACAAAACATGAATGAAACATGTTTCAGAATATGTTACGGTGTCCTTTGGAATACGTTAAATTGTGTTGTTCATGTTTTATTTATGATAGCAAAACACCGCGCAAAAGCGTTTTGTTTCTGACAAATAAATGGTATTTATTATACTTACCAGCAATATTTCGAAATTGATCTCTTTAACATTTTACTACTTTATTATTACTGTAATAGAGTATTTTTCCCAAAAAAAAGCAACCTTTTTTCGGCTTTTCAACTGTAACAATTTAAGGAATACTGTACCATGACTTCAGAAAATTATTGTTGTATTTGAATTGTTGTAGGGCCCGGGTTACGCGGGTAATCACTGCCATATGCTTCTTTATTTTGAAAGTGCACCATCTCCGCTGTAACGCTTCGCCGTGGAGTCGGAAGCCAGAATAAGAATTTCATCTATATCCTGGTTCTTTATGTGTTTTGAGTTTCATCCGTTTGGTGGCTTGCGGACCGAATTCTGGACTGTTTCTGACCGAGTAGTGTATGCTAGGAAAACGAGCTGGCGGCATCATCCAGACGGGCTTCCGAGAGGCCAGCCGGTCGCGGGGTTAAAGTGGCGTGAGGAGATGCACTCCGCGCAAAACGCATCATTTTAAGCCAGGTCTCCTCATTTGGTTGTTGTCTCGTTTGAGACGCTGCAGATGAGTGAACAGAGCTTGTGGAGGGAAGTTAAAAAAATGATCCAACTGGGCTGGGCGGCGTTCGGCAAACTACGTCGAGTCTTCATCGCACATCCCACAGAGCCTGAAAACGAAAGCATTTAACCAGTACGTCGTACCCGTCATGACTTACGGAGCCGAGACATGAACACTCACTGTGCGGCTGGTCCGTCAGCTCAAGGTCGATCAGCGATCCATGGAAAAAGCCATGCTCGGAATTTATCTGAGGGATAAAGTCAGGAATGAGGTTATTCAACAGAACACTAAAGTTATCGACATAACTCAAAAAACCAGCAAGCTGAAATGGGGGTGGCTTGGCCATATATGCCGACGACATATGCCATAGAGCTGACGACCGCTGGAGTAGATGGGTTCTCAGGTGGAGACCGCGCAACAGAAAATGTAACGTTGGACGCCCCTTGGCTAGCTGGTGTAATGACTTCCGAACAATGGGCAGCAGGAGGTGGATGAGGGTAAGCCGAATACTGGGCTCAGTAGTGTAAATTGGGAGAGGCCTATGTCTAGCAGTAGATGACTGTGGGCTGATGACGATGAGGTTTGGACTTGGTAGATACTAGGTTTTACTCTATTCAATTCCAATATGTCCCTCCCCTTTCCTAGGAATTAGGTTAGGTTAGCGTAGGTGGAGTTTTGGCAATTTCCCCCTGACCCGAAAAATAGACAAATAAATGAAAGGTTCTACGTCGGTTCGAAAACGTGCCGTGAGCCCAGCTCCGATCTAGTGTAAATACTTCTCGGAGCCTGCTAGCTCAACACCGGCACCAGACAGAAGGTGAAGCATCCTTCAGTGAATCTTACTGAAATTTCAATTGTACACAGGTAGAAATTGTCTTTTACTTTACCCTTAATCTTCTTTTGAAATAAATTTAGTAAAAAGGATGAGATGCTTCACAAACGAAAAATAAATTCACTTACAAAGATTTACTTTCCGTTGCTGACACATTTTATTATAAAGTTATCGAGATTTACCGATCGGCCTATCGATAGTACGTAGCAATTTTTTCGAAGTAATTTATTCATAATATATTTTTGCACTTTTTTTAAAAACTGGTTACAAAGTTAAAGGAATACGTAATTACTCAATAAGTTATTTATATAAGAAGATATAAAGATAAAAGAAGAAGATAGAACTATACATGAGACCTTAAAACTTATATCTCAAGGTGGGCGTCGCATTTACATCGTAGATGTCTATGGGCTCCAGTAACCACTTAACACCAGGGGCTGTGAGCTCGTCCACCCATATAATCAATAAAAATAAAAAAAAGATAAAGGACTTTTAGCTCTTTAGTTTGTTTTTTTATAAACATAACAATTTAAATTCCTAAACCAATTCAGCGATGTCACTCCCAATGTGACTTCGTCGAGTAAAACTTTAGCTAATTTATAAATGAAATGAATTGTTCTCGACTTACATATGTATACTAAGTTCCATGCGAATAATCTGGCACGGAGAGATAATGAGTTGCCAAAATAGATTGCGAGTCGGCAATCGAGTACGACACAGTTTTTGTTACAGGGCCAAGTTCGGTGCAGAATCTCGGTCAAGTTGAGAACCGGTGTTAATCATAAATGTTATTGTTTATAAAATTCGTGTTGATTCAATCGCTTAGTTATTGTAAGACGTAAGCAACGTATGCAAAGATTACGAGTTGAGGTTATGGGTACGACGACACAAATAACTCATAACAGTCGATATTTTTTTATTTTTTTTATTGCCCTTGTAGGTAGACGAGCATACGGCCCACCTAATGGTGTGTGTGTGGTTACCGTCGCCCATGGACTTCAGCAATGCCAAGGGCAGAGCCAAGCCGCTGCCTACTTATGCGATATGTCGAGTAATTAATTTTCCATCCAGCTCAGCCAGTGTTATTACATGTTTAAAATCTTACTGAATTTATAACATTTTGTCACAGATACAAACAGATTTTACTACGAAAAGTAAACACACAACATACAATTCTTTAATTATAATTTTTAATCATTGAATTAAAAACAAAGTATTTTATGTTGCGATAATCATAAAGAAATATAAAAAAATGTTTTTCGATAAAGTATCAATTTCAAAGTTTTCTCAAGCACTTCCGGATGTGATACATGGGCATTGGCTTAATGCCTTTCAGATACGTGACATCAAAAGATTTGATACGAGACACGAAATCGAAGTTCGATCTGTGAATAATAAAAGAAAGTAAGTAGTCTTTGTGAGTGTTCCGTAGAATTGAAAACATTCTGGAAGTTTTATAAATTTTGTACGAGAAAACTAGGGCCTTGGTCCTATGTTTTTCTCACTTGACGCTTACAAAATACTGGTCGTTTTTCAAGAGGTCTTAACAAACGATTATTACCGTCGAAGGGTGCCAGACGTCGAGTCTCATCGGTATTACTGACCGTCATATAAATTTTCATTAGTCGGGCTCGCTGGGAATTCCTTCATTCGTAATAAACACGCGCTACGTGGCCATATTTTTCCGTTCTTTTGAACGCACCGGTTCTGGGACTCGCGGATTACAAACGGACTAACTTTGTAGTTAAACACACTATTATACTATTGATCAGAGTTCAAGGCATTCGTTTCTTTCTAAATTCAATTTCTTATCGGCTAACTGGGACAAGAAACTTGAAAAAACAAATAATTTGGAACAAATCACGCATGGTCATCCGGTCCCTAATTAGGATTCCCAGTATTATGGGTACCTGATACTGAAATACAAACTTATATACATTTAAATATCTCCATTCTTAAATAATAAACACCCATACAAAGAGCAAATAAACACTGCTCTTGAGTTGTTAGGTCTCCATCGGAGGCGCCCGAACAACTGTTAGCAAATCCCACCCCTTCTGGTTGAGCCTTTGCTCTCCCACCAGTCCAATCATAAAAAAGCAAATAAACCTGTTCATCACAAGAATGTTTGCTCGATGTGGCAATCGAACCCGTGACCCTCGGCGCGATAGTCAGGGCTGCTAACTACTGCACAACCGAGTCAAACAAATAACTTTTAACTTTACAATAAATTTCAATGCGTTGAGCGTACTTATGTATTTCTCAGCGCGGTAATGCAAAACGATGGTTTGTGTGCTTTTTACAGCCGCATAAAATTTACAACAGCGTGTGAGTAAAATCAGAATTACTGTGTGCTTCGAAATACATAAGTTTTCTAAGCATTTATGGAAGTCGTTCTTCAGTTCTTATAGCTGCTGTTGTTTTATCTATGGTTACAGTTTCAATTCCATTCATGGTTTTATGTCTAAAAGAAAATGATTATTGATTTCAATAGTACATAATATACGTAGACGAGATCTATGTTCGTTTGTACATGGAGCCCACCTTAGACCTTTAAAATCACATACTTACTTGACTGAATTTACTTAACTTGTATTTTTAAAATAAATGCCTTGGGTTTTCAAGACAATGTCGAAATTCAACTGGAAAACATTCCATATCAAATTAGAGTAGAATTATACACGACAATGGCACTGACTGACTATTTAATCGATACTTAAGAATGTTGGATGTTGTGATTAATCTGATTAATGTGTGAATTTAATAATCTTAACATATAAAAAACTAAATTTATTAAAAAACACATCCTAAATTGAGTACCTTCTTTTTTATTGATATGTGTTAAAACATAAAGTACTATTATTATATCCACAATAGCAAGATACACTGGTACCTTGAATCATAATATTGTTTTTACAAAGTGTTAATAAGAACGCTAAGAATAGAAACTTTAAAAGAATTACTTCAATAGATTACTTCAACATTATACGGAGAAATTAATTATACATTAATAATAATATGTGCAAGCTCAGATTCAAATCGTAGCTGAAATAATGGAAAGCCATCTGATGTATATTATTTTCGAATAGACTTAATGCACGTAAATTTTCGAGTAAGTTCACAAAATGCGATAAGTTACTTTTGCGAGACGATGTACAGGAAAATTCACCCTCTTTTAATAATTATTTCTTAATATGTGTTAATTTGTTTCTTGAAAGGTGTTTTTACCATAAGAAAACTACTAAGACTATTTAAAAGATTATTGAAGCATTATTTGAAAACTTTTGTGTCTCTAAAGTTATATAAAGTATGTTATGTAAGTAAATATGCACGGATGTCAACAGAAATATTTCGAAGCTTTCTCTTTAGCGATTTAATTCCGCAGTGGGACGGAACATTAGTCAAAGTGTAAATTAAATCCACGTGGATGCTTTTTGACGATATCAATGGTTGTTTTTGAAAATATACAGATTGTTTATTCATCATCACAAAGTTGTTTTCTTTATTTAAATTAATTAAGTTAAGTGACAATACAAAAGCATCCTAACAAATAAATAAGCAGATGTATTTTTCAATGTTTTAATCAATCTACTTAATTAACTTCAGAGAATATTTACGCAACATAAAGCACTTTGTTGATTTCTAATTCAATGAAATGACCTAGATTTATTTATAATATATAAAAAACATATTTACTCTGAAATATGACACGAACTCCACAAATGCATTCATACGCCGACAGCGAATGCCGACGTCCTTTGGGAAATGAATGCTTGTACTATCATTGCACCGTATTCTCTATATACTGAACTAATGACATCCGACGCCTAGCACTTTGTTCATTCAACGTTCAGACTATCTAGGTTAATTTTATGCAAGAGCGCTACATCACTCCATTTTCCATTATGCCGCAATTTTTCTAAGTGAAGCTTAACTGCTTTCCGGAGAGGCTTAACCAATTAGTGACTTGTCTGTCTCTTGTTTTTGTAGATTTTCGAGGACTAAAGTTTTATATTCAATATCGTTTTAACGCTTAGTGATATTTTAGACCTTCTATTTTGCCTTAGAAGTTGACGTAATGATTTAAATCATACGAGTTTGAAAAATATAATAGATATACATAAAACATAAATATATATTTTTTTAAACATTGACACTGATTGTTAATTAAAATTTAATTTTGCTTCAAAATCAAATTAGTTTTGCACTTAAATTATTTAACAGAAAATAATATTGAATTGGTAATATCGTACTCAATGGCGGTAGCCACTATTTTCAGAATACTAACACTATAAACCTAATTATAACCAGGCAGAAAAGGTGTTAAGAAACGTAAATCATTATTGAATATTGAATTCAGATGAAATTACAAAAATATCTGTCTAAATATTCACCAGAAGATATAAGTAGGCGACTACGCATTTTTCTATTTTGGTGGTTCTACTTGACTAACATCCGTAGGCGATATTATTCTCACCACCAATACCCAGTATAACTCTTTATTGTTAGTATGCTTAAACACCGTACAATAACTCGTACTGTAGTACAAAGTTATTGAAGCCTCGACTTCACGTCACAAGGTGGGTAGTGGAATTTACGCTGCGGTTCTAAAGCTACAGACATTGAAACAGAACCAGGTGGGCTGTGGGATATTCTGCTAATACATATAGAGCCAAAAGAAAGAAAACGTAAAAAGAAAGATCATAAAACGCACATATAAACTTCGTTTCGTGCTACTAAATTATTTACATAACTTCCTATGTTCACGTTAACAGTGTTCGTGAGGAGAGACACGACCTCGGCCGTTCGGAAAAATAACATCCGCTGTAAATCGTCGTTCAAGTCAAGGCGTAATATTATTTATTCTCGATATTTTTGCGAACATTTAAACGGTTGTGAGTACTATTCTGATAATTAGTGAATTTTTCGCAGATGTCGAATTCTTTCAGTTATCGAATTTTATGGAATTGTAAATTTACTATACGAGTCACACATCCAGGCCACTAAACATCTGAAATAGCGTATCTATGTATTTTTATAATTAACATTAATTCTTACAAAATATAATCCGGTGTGATAGGTAAATAATATTATAACATTAGGTAATTTCATATATTTGTAAAACCTTTGCGTTTCAATAAAATATTCTCATTTGTTCCGACATCATATGAAAGCAATACAAAACATAAAAGTATTCAAAACCACTGTTTGTAGTGCTCATCCATATTGAAATAGGACCAAAGGAAAGAATATTTCAGATTGATTGTATACTTAAAAATATTTTTTTTCACCCTGAACAACGTAATAGACGTATCATATAGGTAACAAACAAGAGCCAGTTAATGATGTTACGTATTCCATGGTTCGTATTTTAATTATAGATTCTGTATTTTAATTCAACCTGAAAATAAAATTAAACGTTTTTCCTCTTTTCGTTCTCAGATCGTTGCACTTAATAAGATTAGGGAGTTTCAGACAGTTAAGCGAATTACGTGGGCGGTAAGTATTTGTGTAGGTTCTAAAAATACTACTATAATGTTGTACAAAACTAAGTATGAAATCAAAGGTTTTCGCGCGTACTAATGACAGCCGAGGGGACTAGAGCGGTCGCTTCATTGGGGTACCTCTCTTGAAATTTTATATTCTTTCAAATAGCGGTCAGCATCAACGTTTCCACCCTTCATAATGACGTAAATTTACTAATTAGATCTGTGGCGTTGTAATTAATAACAAATTTACAGTTTTATTTTATACATGTCTATTCTTCAAGTGTTAATAATTATTCGATCCGGGGGCAGAAACTATTCTCTACTACTAGGTACTGTATTCTACCAATAAATTTCCTTCGAGGCTCGAGCGATTACCAGGAAACCTTAGAGGGATCCCGGACTATGACTTCGCTCACCCTTCCTTGTGAAACTAGAAGGCTACTAAGCCATCAGCATTTCTTCCATCCCGAAAAAGAAGAGATAATTATTTCGAAACATAATGCTTCTGCTACATATTTAGGGATACCAAATTGCCATTTGCTAGATTTCAATTGCCATATATAGCTCTTTTGATTTTTAATGGCAACGAAGGCCAGGGTTAGGTTTGCTTACACGAAGCTGATGTGTAATTTATATTCTTCTATTTAAGTATACCAGGTTACGGCCCATCTGGTAATAATAGCCTATCGGATCCCAATATTATCACAACGAGAATGACTTCGAAATAGTAATTCTATTGCATAGCGGTTGCCCCACCCTTCGACCTGAAACGCATGACAGGCGGACAACAAACCCTATCATAAATACCCTGTGATCACTATAAAATATTTCTTGAGAATACCTATAAAAATATAGCGAATTTATGCGTCGTAGATGCTGTTAAATTTGAGGGAACACAAATAGCCATCTCTTTGACATTCATTCTATAAAAGTTGTTGAATAATATCGGATACTCAGTATGTACTTAGGAATAACGCTTGGAATACTTTCTAAAACTCCACACTTTTTATTGGCGGTAGGACCTCTTGTGAGTCCGCGCGGGTGGGTACCACCACCCTGCCTATTTCTGCCGTGAAGCAGTAATGCGTTTCGGTTTGAAGGGTGGGGCAGCCGTTGTAACTACATGAGACCTTAGAACTTATATCTCAAGGTGGGTGGCGCATTTACGTTGTGTATGTCTATGGGCTCCAGTAACCACTTAACACCAGGTGGGCTGTGAGCTCGTCCGACCATCTAAGCAATAAAAAATATATATATATTAACAAATTTTCTTCTTTAAGACTCTTATAAAATGTTTTAGAAAATTTAATTTCATTTTCCTCAAAATATGCTCATGAAGATATGCTATTTCACGATTACGTTCACGTTTCAATAGTTGTTTATTCAAGTTACGATGACCTACTTCCATTCGGATGAATGTAGGAGCTTCGAGAATTTTACGTCCATTGAAAATATTTGAATTCTTAAACCAAGTGGAAGGGATTATTATTGGTATAGGTCTATAAGGGTACGCATCTCCCCTTTGTCTATTTGTCTGTGAATGTTACATGATAAAAATTGTTACTTCAACCTCAAATCTCAAAGTACGATATTCGTTTTCTAATATCCATGAGAATGCGTATTAGATTTGACTGAATATTTGATAGAACACATTTTTAATTGATGATATTGATAGAATCGTATTAATATCTGGTGATGTTATTACTAAAAAAAATGCAATAGACAGTTATTTATTTCATATTTTTTAGTAATTAGTATTTGCGTAATTGGCATTCCTTAATTCTATCAATATCATAATAATAAAAAATTTTGCAATCAATACTCAGTTAAAAAATACTTGCAGAAATAGTTATATAAGTTCGTCTGTCCATCCGTAGTCTTAAAAAATACCAAAGACTTCTTCTTAGTTGCTTGATAAATAAAATTATACGGGCAAATTAGACTATAAATCATTTTTGCAATGTAATTTCTCATATTTACAAATATCTATTAATTTACAATCAGGAACAGTGAATTTACATATTTATAACTCTAGTTTAATCAGTATTATTTTACTTAAATCTTAATCTTGAAATTTAAAGTATTTGATAAGGTTTTACTATGTTGACAATTTAAAATGAATACTTACTATATTAACACTGATTTCCAGTAGTAGCGAAGATTACGAGTAATTAGGGCTTTAGAGTGAGAAACCTTATGGCTAGGATGACATGCGTTCTACGTGAAACACTTCACGTTAGCCCCAGCTTGATTTGTGTCAGTTCTGTCTCATCTGAGCGACAGGGGACTTTAGGCAATCCAACTGTGATATTTCCTGCCTTCAATGCGTAGGCGGAAGTCGGGCGATTTTCTCCTAACCCAAAAAAGTTTATGTCCGAAGACTTATAAATGGCTGTGAAACTTTTTTGCCAATAATAAAAAGGGTCGTGATCAACGTTTTAATCAGATATTTGATTTTGACTTAACAATTAAATATTCGAAGTTCCTCGGAGTTTAAAACTTTTTAACCCAACTGAAAGCGTAATTGGACTCAAAATAGGAATGAATTGGAAAGTTTTGTTTTTATTTCAAGAATCCGTACATATTTAACTTGAAAGTTGAGTTTTGTTCGGAAACATACTAATAAACCGTAAATAAGGGCGAGCAGCAATATAAAGTCGGTAAATTTCTTAATTGTTCCAACCGCTTCATTTAGAAATTGTATTACTAAACTGTAAGTAAACTGTATAAAACTCAATCCTTCTTGAGTTTTAGTTTGATGTATAAAATAGCTATTGTTACAATAAAGAAACTTCTGCCTTAAGTCCTAAAGTTTTTTTATTTTATCTTAGAATTTTAATGCATGGTTGAGTGAACGAGATCTGAGAATCCGAAGATAGGTGGTCACCGGAGTTCCAGACCCATATTAAGGCACTAGCGACCCGCCCTCGCTTCGCTTCGGAAACATTAAAACACACATGAAACCAAAAAATAAATAAAAAAAAGTAGCCTATGTTCATCAGGGACAATGTGGGCTTCTAATGGAAAAAGAATTTTTCAAATCGGTCCAATAGTTTCGGAGCCTATTCGAAACAAACAAACAAACAAATCTTTCCTCTTTATAATATTAGTATAGATATAGATTAGTTCTAAATTTCTGTTCTATAGTATAACGGCTACCCCCCCGCTTAGAACCAGAACGCATGGCTGGTTCGCAGCAGAAATAGGTGAGATGATGGTACCTATTCGTGCGGACTCCTAAAACGCCCTACCACCAGCATAATCTCGAACAAAGGTCACCCGGCCCATACACTCTTATCTCCATGCGCAACATTCATCTGGACGGTTAGACTTTTTTTATTACCCTTCTAGAGGTAGACGAGCGTATGGTCCACCTGATGGTAAGTGGTTACCGTCGCTGCCCACCGTTTAATACTCTCCACAAGCCTCTACAAGATATGAGTAGTAGTCAGAATAGGAGAATGTGGTTACCAAAAAACATACCAAGGGTGGAAATATCGGACAATTGCTTGCCCAATCCCTAAAATCTAAGATAAGATAGGCTAGACAGAGGTTTTTAAATTAAATACAGAAGTGTAATCGCCGTCGTTCGTGAACATTGATGATACCAGAGGCAAGACCGAGCACTTTACACCGCTAAGGACTTTTATCAAGCCTCGTTTGAAAAATGAAATGTCATGTAGCTCGATCGAATGGAATATGGTTACCGAACAGAAACTTGGAGCGATTGCGCTTTTGTATTTGATTATTTGTATTAAATTTGTAATTACGTTATTGTGTACAATAAAATCAAACAATAAATTAAATCGGATATAAAATGAAATTAAAAGTCAACATGGACCTAAAAATTGCTCCGATGATGTTCAAACTAACCAAAAAATAATTAATTTAAATTTTAGTGACTAACTCAGTGGTACAATAGTTAGCGCCCCTGACTCACGTCATTTCGAATCCTCCTGATCCACTAACGGTGCTTTTAGGTCCTCAAGCACAGGTCATCGTTCCCGTCGCTTGCGACGAAGGGCTCGGCGAGTAAATTAACCCACAGACACAGCCCACTGAGTTTCTCGCCAGATCTTCTCGGTGGGTCGCGCTTCCGATCCGGTGGTAGATTCTCCGTAGCACGGCTTTTGCTAGGCTACTTGTTAGCAATAACGTCAGGTTTGAGCCCCATGAGCTCACCTACTCGCCCGGTTACGCTGACATAGCCTCTCAAGGCTATCAGCTTAGACAGGAAACAAAACAAATAAAGCCCCTGACTGTTGCGCCTAGGGTGGTAGGTTCGATTCCCATATTTTTTTATTGCTTAGATGGGTGGATGAGCTCACCACAGCCCACCTGGTGTTAAGTGGTTACTGGAGCCCATAGACATCCACAACGTAAATTCGCCACCCATCTTGAAATATAAGTTCTAAGGTCTCAAGTGTAGTTACAACGGCCGCCCCACCTTTCAAACTGAAACGCATTACTGCTTCACGGCAGAAACAGGCAGTGGTACCCACCCGCGCGGACTCACAAGAGGTCCTACTACCAGTAATTACGCAAATTATAATTTTGCGGATTTAATTTTTATTACACGATGTTATTCCTTCACCGTGAAAGACAATCGAGAACATTTGTTGAGTACGTATTTCATTAGAAAAATTGGTACCAGCCTGAGATTCGAACACCGGTGGATCGCTCAACATGAATGCACCGGTCATCTTATCCGTTAGGCCACGACGAGTTGGGCAAACATTATGCGATGAACAGGTTTGCTTGTTCTTTGTCTGGGTGCTTATTGCATATATGTGTTTACATTTAAACGTATATAAGTATACATATATTATGTCAGTCTCTGGGACCTATAATACAGGGAATCCTTATTCGGGGCAGGTCAACCGTGCGCGACTTGTTAAAACAAAATCGGGTTATTTAAACAATATTTAATTCAACTATTTCATGTTAACAGAGCGTGATACCTTCAGCTACGCGTGACGTCACCAGGTTATTTAAATTAAGAAAAGAAAAATATATAAAGAAAATTATTATTAAATATTTCGTTTCTCCTTACCAAGTAGCTTTTTAGCTTGAACAATAAGAATATTAATTTGATTACAACACTTAATTACATTCACTTTATACTACGTTACGCACTACGCTGATTGCCTAGTGTGTGCATAAATGATGCGTGTAATTCGTAATCCTAGCATAGATCGTTGCGTTCTGATGCTCAAATCTTCATTGATGGTCTAATCTATGAGCACGAGTAATTGCTAAGTAATGCCTTCACATTTACCTGTTCTCAGAAATAGTACACGTTTTGCTTATTACTCACGATCTCAAGTAGCTGCATTTTGCAGCTTATTATTTTTTAATGTTGTTCCGAAGATTTGTTATATTTTACATAAATTACGAACCATATTATACAATGAAAAACAGACTTGATTTGTAACGGATCTACCCACTAACATGTACAATACAGCAATATGTTCAAAGTATTTTTGTCAGTAATATTGATATTTCCCATTAATTATACTTTTTCCCAAACTACCTCAATTCCTTTTTTAGTGATTTTAGTACCTTTCCATTTTAAAGATAAGCTTTCTTATTAGTGGCGTTATTTTGTTAGATGGTAACCGAAGCCAAGTCGATGTACAAATAAAATATGCACTAAAAAATACGAGTTTGGTCAATTTTCTGGTCAATCTACTTTTATTAAATGGACTTGAAAACCAGTGATTTATTAACAAAGACAAAACAAATCACTACTACTCACTCAAGAAACCATATAAACTGGTAATGGCTGTCTATATTCGTCACGACTCGTCTAGCCACAGGTTTATAGGCACAGGCAATGAGCCAAACCGCAAACATTGAACTGTGGGCAGTAAATGATCACACGCTTTTAGCAAAATGCAGCTTACGATGCCGTGCACACTTTCGGAAATCACAAGTCGATCAGATTATGAGCAGGAACAATCAGAAACATAAACAGAACGAGCTAGCTATTTGGCGTTATCTTTCTGTTTCACAGAAATAGATCATTGTGAAAAATTGCCTAATTTGTAGGCGAGCTGTGGAATTCTCAGCAGCTATTACTTTTTTTTATTATTATTCCCCTTGTACAGACGACCATACGACCCACGTGATGGTGAATGGTTACCGTCGCCCATGGACTTCAGCAATTCCAGAGGCAGAGCAAAGCCGTTGCCTACCGTTCAAATTTATGAGTTTTCGAGTCAATATTCAATAAAATGTCTCTTAAAATAGAAATTGCGGTTCAATCTTGTCGGTCGTTTAATGAATAGCTAAAATTAAACATTAAACCCATATTTTAATCATGTCTCGAGACTTGTGAAAATCGAAAAGTTTTACCAAATTAAAACTATTATAATATTACAGTATAACCTTGGGTTTAGTATTTCAAACGTTTTGAATACTATAAAGTTTTGTTGTTTAGACACATCACCTAAGACCTTATTCAATATTTTACTATTTTATTAACTACCGCCTAATTCTCAATAATTTTGTTTTTTAAACTAACTCTTCTCTTTATACCTTAGGTATTTTGTGTCTAAGTCCGTCTTTGTATTTTGTGATAAGACCTTTGCGTTGAGAGGAACTACTAGGAATATCGTTAAGTAATGAATATCTTTCTGGCGAAAGTAAAGTCGAATGTAAATCTGAGTAAAGGCTGTGTTGGGAAGTTTAAAGTGGTTCTTGTGTTGCGAGGCCTACCCCCAGCTATTGTGGCACCACTTGACCCGCTTGTTTGAGCCCCGTTCTAGTGAAACATGCTACAACTCAAATCTGATCATTATATCGAAAAACATATTAAGCTTAATTGGAATAATTTGTTACTGCGAAAAATTATATGTCTATACTATAATAATAATAATAATAATATTATAAAGAGGAAAGATTTATTTGTTTGTTTGTTTCGAATAGGCTCCGAAACTACTGGCCCGATTTGAAAAATTCTTTTTCCATTAGAAGCCGACATTGTCCCTGATGAACATAGGCTACTTTTTTTTATTTATTTTTTTATTTTTATTTTTTTGGTTTCATGTGTGTTTTAATGTTTCCGAAGCGAAGCGAGGGCGGGTCGCTAGTAAATAATAAAATGAGGTCATAGAGGAGAATATTTAAAACATCTGGGTGAATGTTTTCGGTCATCGACAAAAATAGATAATTAATGGACAGTTATTTGTTTACATTAGTTAATGCATAATATTTAAGCGCAAGTGTTATTCACAGAGCTATGATCTGACAACTGTTTGAAAACTAAATAAAAGTACATTATAACAAATAATAGAACTCAAAATTTGCATTAAAATCCATATTTCTCCAGTCTGAAAAGTTAAAGAGCTTTTATTGTACTCTAAAGACATCAAGGGCATTGAAGTGAGTAACCTGATAAAGTCATTTAAATATTACATATGATTTATATTTTATAAAATAGTTCTTAGAGAGAAAATAGTTTTATGCTACGTATGTATGTAATTAAATATGTTCGTTCGTCATTTACTAATTCATTTCACTTAGACTGTTCAATTAATGAGTAAAATAAAATATGTCTTAGGTGGAGACTCAACTCACTCACGTTAAGTTTGAATACAAAATTAAAAGGAATCCATATTATTTTTATGTTATATGCTTGCCCAGAAATATTTCTAATGAAAATCACATTTTTAAATTATAATGAATGATTGCTTCAAGGCCCAAATAAACAAGCTTGTGGTACCTACCGGCGCTCACAACACTACCACCACAAGCTCAAAAGATTACCTCTCAGAGATTACCGCTAAAATACAATATCGCCGGTAAACCCATAATACTAGATTTACATTTAATATTGGATCAAAACAAATATTTGTCTGTAAATTGAAAAGTCATTATTTATGTATCGATATCAAATTCAACTTACAGGGCTTTAAAGTACAAACCCAGCAAACTTAGGCAACCAATATAAATTAATTTTAAAAGAAACACTAATTAGGATCATCTTCACAGAGGAATATATCTTGTTCTTCAAACTTTACTCCTACTTAAACTTCGCTGTATTTAATTCATTCAACTACAAACGGTGTTTCTAAGGAACATTGAATATTTTTGAGAAGAAAAGTCCTTCTTTTTAAAACTGAATATGGAAACTTCCAAAGAAATTAATGTTTTTCACGCTTCGTGTCTAGGTTTATTATTACTACACTTTTCTCCTTGTTGTTAAATGCGCTATGCTGGTGTGTCGATGGTCAAGGATTGATTGACGAACTTACTGGTAGCCTTGTGATAAATGACTATTAGAGCCCATTTAATAACCTATTCATATCGAGCGATGCAACTGCGCGTCACTCCAATTAGTTCCATTTTTAGGAAACTATTTTTGAAAAGAAAAATGAAGCACTTATAGAAAGAATAACTTTGTTGTCCATCTGCCTATCTGTCCGTTACTTAAGAAGGTGCTTTTCTGGAACTGCTAGGAATGTGAAGTTTAAACTAGTAGCAAACATTAGATCTACGACGGAAAGAATTCGTTATAAATCTCCAGCTTCTCATTCAACACAATCAAAATATTGTATATAACCCTATTTTGTTACTCATAAAAAATTAAGGGGCACTTCCCGTTGATCTGAAATCATAAAATTTAACATGAGTCAAGGTCTTATCGTTAAAGTTAAGGGAAAAGTTTGAAANGTTTAAACTTTATCTAATTTAACTTTTTTGTATTCATGTCTATGATAATAAAATCCTTTTGTTTAAACTTTATCTAATTTAACTTTATTTAACCAATTTCTAGAAAGTTGCATGTAGATCATTTTTCGAAAAATAAGGCCATAAACAAGTTTCACTTCTTACGTGTGTACACTAGTACACGCACACATTTTTTATATATAACCCTATTTTGTTACTCATAAAAAATTAAGGGGCACTTCCCGTTGACCTGAAATCATAAAATTTAACATGAGTCAAGGTCTTATCGTTAAAGTTAAGGGAAAAGTTTGAAAATAGTGTATTATTATAATAGACATTTGATAAAGAAAATTAACGAATAACGTATGAAAGGTGGATCATGCTTTCGTGTCTCTAGACAGCAGCTATCATTGTGGTATCAGCGTATTATCTACCTACTTACAATTGTAAAATATAGCATATTTTAGACAGCTAATTTTGGGCAAGGGCTTATCTAATATGCTTATGAATTTTTCACTTCAAATAACAATTCTCTAAGGTGGAAACCTTCATATTACGAGTATAATATTATGTTTTATTAATTTTATTCTATATATTCTTTTCTAGGTTGAAGAATAACGCGACATTAATGGAAGAAACTGCTTCGTCGAACACTAGTTATGGCTCAAAATCCTTCCCTTGAAACATTCCTTAATAGTTGTTCATCTTGTCTATTTATCAAACCACTACGTCACCTTTAAAAACATTCCACGTTGTGGTCGAAATAGATTTTTAAGCTTTGTGTCAAAAATAATTTAATTTTAATTGGGACATTTCGTTAAATTATATCCAGAACTAGATTGTAGTGGTAGTGAGTTAAAGTGACGCGCGTAAACCTCTTCGGAGGGCGCGAAGAATTTGCGCGATGCGGTCTCACCAGGGATGTACGTAATATATCCTGCGGATGAAGTAGTTTCCCTGACTTACAGCTCGCATTCGCTGCCCCGGCCCCGGCAGCGGCCTACACTTGATATTTTGGTTGGACCGCTGCTGAGTTTGCCATCCAGCACGCACCCCCTGCCCTTGGCCCCCACCCTCGTCTGCGGCAACTCTCTCAAAACGGCGCCCCCGGAGCCAGCGGAGCGCGCGCCGGCATCGCCGACGCCGTCGCTCGACCGCTCGAGCAAGGTGCGCGAGCGAACAAAAGCCAAGCTTTTCAAAAAGCTCGGACGTCACGAAAACAATGATTTCGGAAAAATTGTTAGGACACCCGCCCCCGACGAGTTTGAACTACCCGCTCCTTTGCCAACTCCAGCTTTTTCTAGGAAAAATATATTTGATCGCGATTTCGATGCGTTATTCGAAGTGGCAAGTACTCCGCAATTCGGCGCAAATATTCGCGTTACGACCCCTGAGCCAGATCATCGACCAGATGTATCAGCATCACATTTTCCTTCTCCTGCGGAATCATCTTTAAGTCTGCTTCCACCTCGGCCCAACTCTGAGCCGACACCCTCACCAGGGAACTCGACTCGCACTTCTACACCACAGCGTTCGTCTCTTGAAGGTTTAAACGAAAGTGTGGATTTCAGATCGCTTGTTTGTTGACTAACCGATTCTGCCTCACCAATTTAGCATGGTACTTATGATGACTGCGATGTGATAGTAAACTTAACATCATTTTCCATTGCATCTTTGTGGTTTTTTTTTAACTACGTGTGATAAGACGTTTGATTTAAAATAATAATATTTTCAAAAACGAAGGCTACTGAAATATCATAAATAAAAATTACTTAATTTTGACAGGTACTAACTCTAAATCGAAGAAAGTTAGTTTCTTTCGGAGGCTTGGCCGATCCAAAGATTCGACGCCGCCGAGACGTACCTCATCTTTTACCATGCAGCAACCATCAGTGGAGATGGCTCTTCGAGAGCTAACGCATCCAATTCATAATGAACAGCTCAAGAATCAACAGCAAGTCACCTTCAAGCTGGTTAAAACAGGTAAGATACTTTGAGCATGAACAGCTATTAAAACATAAAATTACTAGATAATTCTCTTTTTCTCCACCTTATCCCACTAGTTGGGGTCGGTACAGCTAATTTTTTCTTTCATTATCTTTTATCAGCCGTCATGTCAACACTCATTCTTTTCTCTCTCATATCGTCATTCACACACTCCAACCATGTCTTCTTCGGTCGACCTCTTCCCCCTCTACCTTGCACTACCTTTTCCATACATCTCCTAGTCACATGCATCTTCTCTCTACGCATCACATGTCCATACCACGCTAACCGTCCGCTCTTTAATTTGTTGATTACCGGGGCTACTTCCACACTTCCTCTGTTATACTCATTCTTTATCTTGTCCATTTTTGTCATTCCGCACATCCATCTAAACTCCACTCCTCTTTCATGCTTTGCTTTCGTCGCCCAACATTCAGACCCATACAGAACGGTAGGTCTAATGATCGTTTTGTAAATTTTTCCCTTTTATAATAACTACTAGATAATTATAACAGAATTTATCAAAGGTATAACATTCTCCTTAAGCAATTATAACTAGCTGGATTCGAATAGCAAGTTAACCTGCGATCAAAAACGTCTAAAGTGAAATCGGTTGAGACCGTTAATTAAATATTCCTATTTACCGCCAGCATACTCGACATCAAGACAAATCTAGTTAACGCGAGAACCGGCTTAATTGAATATACTCGATCATAATTCGATAACGATAAAACGGGAACAACACATCAAAAGAAAGGGCGCACATCAGTAACACTGCGTTCAGATAGCTACACAAATTCCATGATTGTTAAATTGACTATTTTTTAATTAATTTTGTTTTCGTCTTTCCATATCGAGGAATCAAATGAACTTGCCTAACAAAAGGTATACCGTAACAAAACCTGTACTTTCTCCGTACTACGTTCCTTTTACGTTTCGTAGCTCAAAGCGGCATAATGACTATTTCACGAGGCACGTCGCTAACACAAAGAACGTTTTTGTAGTAACTGTGTCTACAGTTGGAAGCCGTCACGTAGGGGCAGGTTTCAGCGTCAAATAGAATCATTTTTTCAATCCGTTCCGAGCGACTCGGTTCGGGAAACTACGCCGCTCTATTGAAATTGAATGACACTCGAAAGTGGGTCCTAGCTTTACATAATAATATATAGTTTCAATCGATTACATTTTTACAGCATACAAAGGCAAAAAAGGTAAAATATTCTTCTCACTTGGTGGTCAATCTACGGAGATTTTTTTAAATAATAGTTCGATCAGCTCACAGCCTACCTAGTACGAAGCGGTACACTATCCCGTAGTACAAGATATTACACACCACTACTAACCTTGAGGAATTTCGTCAAAATGTATATTGTATTGGCCTAACAATTATCAAGCTAAAATGAATTATTCCTTCGCAGTAGGAATAGGCAAGCATTGTTTTATCTATTTCAATAACTAGCGATAAAAGAGAATTAGATAGGAGACTGAGGTTCATCACTTTTAGTTCGTAACACAGGATTATAATATCTATGGGTCTTCAACTTTTACATTTTTTGTTTGGGTGGACTAAAATGAATAAAGTTGGCGACGTATTGAATAACGCTCAAACAATGTTTAAGTCTCCTTTGCAACGCGTAATACTTTAGGACTTCTTCTTTCAAAATGTCAAAATCCATTCTTAAATGCTAACGTGAATTATATGGACTGAAAGATTTTTTGTTTTAATATTATAATCCTGCTTTTGTCGAATTGAGGTAGGCTTTAACGAAAACGTGCTTCGAACGCACTTAAGGTAACGCTGAATAAATGAATGGAAAGCTTTCCTTTATGTGTTGTGCTTAGCAATATTAAAACGATAACAGGTAGAATAAAATTTGTTTGAATATTTTTTAGGTCGAGAATAAGAAGATAAAATCAGTATTCGTTTGTAGTGCTTTATTTTGTTACTTTTATTCTGTAATTCTCTCTATGTTTATATATTCTTTTAAAGGAAAAACTAGTGAAAAAGCTCTTGACCCATCTGATATTAAGTGCTTACCATAGCTCAAGACAACACAACATGAATGCATTGCCCACCTGATGACATGAGGTCAATAGTCAAATAATAGCTGTCCAATACTTCAGACTAGCCACCTAAACCTAGATTAGAGACTAGAGACCATCTAGCATTAATTCTTTCCGATATAAATTGGCAGTTTGGTGGTAGGTATTTACCCATGTAGGTTCACAAGATGCCCTACCAGTAATTACGCAAATTATATTATTATAATAAATATAATATATATAAATAATCAAATTATATTATATATAGTCGCATCGTTCGATATGAGCTTACTACACGTCTCATTCTGTACCCCACGGCGACTATGAGTTCTTTAATGTTAGTGATACTAAATTGACAGTCATATTTAGTGGTACTACATAAGCTTACTATACGCAACATTCAATTCTAAAAATTTGCGGTGTGGCAATATACAGATATCATATCTTTTAAACCAAATATTTATTATACCCTCTTAATTACCAGAAACTTGAAATAACGTAATTTTATTTATTGTAAATGCGCCACCCACCTTGAGACATAAGTTCTAAGGTCTCAGTTCAGTTACAACGGCTGCCCCATCCTTCAAGCCGAAACGCATTACTGCTTCACGGCAGAAATAGGCGGGGTGGTGGTACCTACCCATGCGGACTCACAAGAGGTCCTACCACCGGTATTGTAAAGCTCGCATTAGAGAGAGATTAGTTTTTTTTTGATAGATACCTCTTATGATGTACCCGGGCTGAAAGGCACAGAACACAAGAGCCGTAGTGCAAATATTACTACTCACCCTAAGATATGACGTTGAAGGCTTGATTGCTATATTATCTTCAACGCAAACACTAAATTGTTTTGTGCCAGGTACCTTGTCAAAATACGAAAACCAACATGAATCTCGTCTGTACTATTCATTAAATATTTACACAAATATTCCTCACCGTAAGCATTACTTGAGAGAACCAAGATAAACAACATTAATAGCTTTTCAGAAAATTCTTTAGAAAATGTTGATATCATCGACAATTAATTGTATAATAATTTTCTATAATTATTATATCTATGTATTAATACGTGAAGCAAAAACTTTGTATCCTTTTTGACGAAAATTGCGCGGACGGAGGAGTATGAAATTTTCCACACCTATAGATAATATAGAGAAGAAGTGCACAATGCTAATATTTTTTTTAAATAAGGCATAAAAAATACATTAAATCAATTAAGAAAACATTACACACACTACATACCATGTATTTGACGCACACACGCATGCATTTATTGTCAAACTTTTGTTCTTGACGTCTGCTGTCAAATTGAGATTAAATAATTTGTCTTTGTTAATATTTTTAGTGTAGTCTTGGCGAAATTTGTGATTATAGAAGTATAAAATACAATCATAATAGTGTACAAACTTACAATTCCAATTAATTATAGTCGAATTTCGACTACTGCGGGACCACTAGTATATATAATTATATTTATAGAATTATTAATAATTTTATATAATTATTATATAATTATTATTGTAAATAACTACTAAGATGGATCAATTAACTCACGGTTCGTTTGAGGTTTCTCTGCATGAACATAGTATAAAACAAAGTCGCTTTCTCTATCCCTATATCCCTATGTATGCTTAAATCTTTAAAACTACGCAACGGATTTTGAACGGATTACTGCTTCACGACAGGAATAGGCAGGGTGGTGGTAACTACCCGTGCGGACTCATAAAAGGTCCTACCACCAGTAATTACGCAAATTATAATTTTGCGGGTTTGATTTTTATTACACGATGCTATTCCTTCACCGCGGAAGTTAATCGTGAACATTATAAAATTATTATTGAAGTGTTAACTTTTTATGGGAAGGTAAACCGCTTCGTTACGTAACGCGTTACGGCGCCAGTCTATCTTCTCTTTCTTTCACGCATACGGCAGCGGTACTGAGAACGTATGTAATTTCTAACTATTTATATATCTCTTTCAATTTATGTTACAATTTACCTTACATTATTATATTATTATATAAAAAATAATAACCTAAGCTTTTTAATTTACAATTAACCTTACATTATCATAATAATATACATAAAATTTTAAATAATAACCTAAGCTTTTCTCAAGCTGAACAATTTCAATATTAAATAGTTCCACTTAGATTAGTACAAGTTATCACTTCGGTCGGTGTCTCGAAAAGCACAGGTTTTTTTTTGAAGTTATGCTTCTGTAGGCGCCTTATGAAAAATTGATGAGAGTGAAATTTTACGATGCGCGCGCTCCGTGACACAAAATTAACAGAATGAAGTTGCTCACTAAATCGCTCATTACAATACGACCGACGTAACTTGGCGAGTCTGAATATAGTCGCAGGTGAACTTTCGCGCATGTACACTCGTAAAAAAAAGTGTTATTAGCATTCATTTTTTAGTAATATAAATGATAAAATTATTATTTAATATAATTCATACTAAATATTATTAAATTATTAACGTTAAATATATATTATTAATTAATTAATATTTAAAAAAAAAGAAATAAATTTAATAAAAATAAAGTATAACTTCTTACCCGCGTACATAAGTACACGCACCCTTTTTTTTGTCAATGATAATACTGATTATAGTTTGTTATAAGTTCAGTATGATAAGTTAGGTCTAAACCTGTTAGTTTTTTATCATACAATGCAGGTCAACGTTGGATGCTAATATACAAGTGTGCCTCCAGTGAAACGGTTCTATTTGCGGGTCAAATCTCGTTTCGCGAATGCAATTTAGTTAGGTACCACAACACTGCTGCTCGCACGAGATTAACCCTGTTGCCGCAAACAGCGAAACAATTTATTCGTCATCTGGATTTTAGGAATTCCATCTAAAATAATTACTTGTGTTTTTTTATGTGAAGATGTAAATTCGTTAGAAATAAGTTAAAACCATCAAAATCGATACCTGTATATACTATCGATGATACACTCCTTTGAAAACAACGTGAAATAATATTAAGATCTTAAGTCTGAAAAGAGTTACTTTAAGATCTTTCTTAGGGTAGCGGGGTTATTAAATATTTTCAAAAGGATTCCGTTTTTAGTGAAAAGTATAAAAAGTAGCCAAACTGAATTTGGTTTTGAAGGAAAAACGTCCAGAGCGCTGTTTGCAATTCGTATTAACAATCAGCCTTTCCCCGTTTTATCTTTACATGAATGACCATAAAAACTCCTTTGAAGAACAGAGTTATGTTTCAAAGTTACAAGCACAGAATAACAAGTGAGTGCTTTTTAAGTGTTATTATTAATTTATATATATAAATGAATTGTTGTTCGTTTTCCCGACGTTCGTTGGACCGATTTGGCTAATTTTGGTCTTGAATTATTTGTGGGAGTCCAGAGAAGGTTTAAAGGTAGATAAAAAGTTTAGCTCTTTTATTTATCGATTGAGGCATTGAGGCACTATGAAGTCTGCCAGGTCAGCTAGTTCTTAATAAAAAATTGATGACAGCAATTAATATTGATTTCATAAATTTTCATAGTATCAATCAATTTTTACATATTATATACCAACTAGCGACCCGCCCTCGCTTCGCTTCGGAAACATTAAAACACACATGAAACAAAAAAATAAAATATAAAAAAAATTAAAAAAAGTAGCCTATGCTCATCAGGGACAATGTCGGCTTCTAATGGACCAAGAATTTTTCAAATCGGTCCAGTAGTTTCGGAGCCTATTCGAAACAAACAAACAAACAAATCTTTCCTCTTTATAATATAAGTATAGAAGTATAGATAATATCCAATAAGCGTTTCTCCAAATCCTTCGTTCTACATGTAATAAAATCCTTAAGAGGCCTAGCGCCTAATTGAAGTCATCGAACTGGGCATTAATGGAAAATAGTTTCTATACAAATGTAGGTCATATATCCCTTGTGGAATATTATTCCAGTAATTAATATGAAACACACGTACAGCAAACAACAGTTGTACAGGCTAATAAAGTTGACTATAGCTTAATAATGCAATACTCACTCGTACAGAACTAATATTATAATATTTGAACTCGCTCAAGCTTAAACTTAAGTATAATATGAACTAAAGTTTCAGTTATTTTAATTTTGTAGGTTTTATGCAAACATGTATGCTTTAAATGTAAAATGGGTTATATCTAAGTTATTATTAGGTTGATCAAAAAGCATTATCTTGGTTAACAATAAAAAAAATTATTATGTACTAGGAGGATCAAAAAGTAGTGAAAATAAGATAGAATATAATGACTATTGATAACTTAATAATTTATTTTTCTACACAGTCTCCGAGTCTCTCTACACAACGAGTCCAGTGGTTTTTCAAGGCTTCAATTCCTTTAAAAAAAGTCTTGTCTTGGTCCTGCAAAAACTCTCCACGGCATCCATTACCTCGTTATCATCTTTGTTCCTGTTTCCCCTTAAGTATTCTTTCAATGTGGGGAACAGCTAAAAATCACTAGGCGCCAGATCTGGTGTATAAGGGGAGTGGTTAACCAATTCGAAGCCAGCTTGCTGAATGGCAGCCATCGCAACTGCCAACCTGTGCACGGGTGCGTTGTCGTGATGAAACAGCACGCCCCTTCAAAGTATTCTTCTCCTTTTCTCTTTGATGGCATTCCTCAACTTGGGAATTAAAGCTGCATAATATTGGCCTGTAATAGTGGTTCCACGCTCCAAGTAATCAATCAACAATATCCCTTCTGAATCCCAAAATATTGAGGCCACAACCTTGCCAGCCGATGTCACGGCACGAAATTTCTTTGGGGTCGGTGATGATGGCCGTTCCCATTGCGAAGATTGCTGTTTTGTCTCGGGATCAAAATTATGGACTCATGTTTCGTCCATTGTTACGAAACGAGACAAAAAGTTTTCAGAATCTTTTTGAAACTTGTCCAACAATGTTTTCGAAATGTCAAGTCGATTTTGTTTCTGAATGTCGGTTAACATTCTCGGTACCCATCTCGCGGAGACTTTTCTCATATTCAAAGATTGTTTCAATATGGATTGAATAACTTCTATATGAAATGCCCGTTTCTTGAATTAACTATCGGATGGTAACTCTTCGATCGCTCAATACAATTTTCTCGTATTCTCGTTTTCTCGCAAATATGTATCTGAGCTATGCCTGCCAGTATTATTATTTTTCTTACCAAGGAGTATGTCGTTCTCACTACTTTTTTATCCCTCCTCGTAAATCGTTATTCAAATTGTAGTTGAACCATGACAATTTTATATATACGTAGGTAATTTATAATATTAGCTCGTAGGTTAGGCCACACTATTATTGGCGCTGAATGCCTATCTGATTTGAAAAACAAAAAAAAATGTTTTTAGAAGAATATTTTATGATAACCACCACAACAGAAAAAAATAGTACAACTAAGTACAGTAACAAGTGACAAGTGATAGTGATTATATCTTACAGAGCTTGCTACGACCGGTAGTGTAAAATCAATAATTTCGATCATTGTATATTTACCCCTATTTCCACTTCGTTGTCGACGTGTGGTTGGCAGCTCAACACACCACGTCACAGCTTTGACAAACCACATATCCCATAGTAATTTACATTGAGCTGACACTTCACAAGGGGTAACGTGTTCATATATTTACTAATATACTTGACGCTATATTTGTTATTTTCACAAACATCATAAAGACACCATTCACAGATAAATTAAAACTGTAAAACAAATCATACAAATCAAAATTAACTATAACTATTTTATTTCTTTGAAAAAAGCTTATAAAGTAAGATATTTTTTCGGCAAAAAGTTAATTGTCTTGACCTAATTCAAAATTAAATTCCGTTAACTCTTCGTTTCCGATTTCATGGTGGAATTAAGTCCCGACTAAGCCTGAAATAATTGAATCTCATAATGGATTTTCAAGCTCGCACGTTCTGGAATGAATCCGCGTTATAGATGACTTTAGAAGTAACAAAATTTAGTTGGCCTTCGTGCAAGCCTAATTTCATAATTGTAATCGATCGAATGTTCATGCATTATAACTATTCTTCTGTAAAAATATTAATTTAAATGTGTTTTCATTATCATAGAATCTGCAATTATGTTCAGACACATAGTCAGTTTGTCCTCGAAGGAGCGATTTTATCGTGAAGACTGTGGAAGCTCCAATCTCCAATAGGTGAACCGCGACCGAGGGTATCTCACCTTCCTGTTGACGCAAAATCTTACTGGCCATGGGTGTTTCGGCCGGTGGTAGGACCTGTGCATCATCTATCTAAAATACAATGAAAATAATAATAAATAACTTGGGAATTATTTAGCAGTTTTTCAGTTTCATTTCATTTAATCCTGAAGCATACCTACATTTTTTGTCGATAATCCCATTCTCACGGATCGTTTGGAACCTCTGAGTCTGCGGAGGGACTTCGGTTCTCTCTGTATTTTGTACCGTATGTTTCATGGGGAGTGCTCTGAGGAATTGTTCGAGATGATACCGGCATCTCGTTTTTACCATCGCACCGCCCGCCACCGGAGTAGAGTTCATCCATACTACCTGGAGCCACTGCGGTCATCCACAGTGCGTTTCCAGAGGTTTTTTTTGCCACGTACCATCCGGCTATGGAATGAGCTCCCCTCCACGGAGTTTCCCGAGCGCTATGACATGTCCTTCTTCAAAAGAGGCTTGTGGAGAGTATTAAGCGGTAGGCAGCGGCTTGGCTCTGCCCCTGGCATTGCTGAAGTCCATGGGCGACGGTAATCACTCGCCATCAGGTGGGCCGTATGCTCGTCTGCCTACAAGGGCAATAAAAAAATAAAAAGGAAATTAAGTAAAGGTGACGTCAAAAGTAAAATCGACTTTAGTGCTAATAAAAAAAACATCTAACTAAATCCGTTTACTTTAAACGTGGAATTCTAATTACGGACTCGTCTACGACCATTAAACAGTTATTGAACAGTTTTCGATTGGATTTACTCGATTATGATTTTCCTTTTTGCGCGTTCAATTATTCGTTCTTGCTCTCTTGAATGTATTAGAATAAGGACTTTCTTGATTTTACAATGTCGGAGTGTTCCAAGATAATTGGATTTGATCACTTCATAAATATTAATTTTGTTTCAACTTATCTTTTCAACTGTAGTCTTGTGATTTGAATATAAGTCACATCGACGTTTAAGAGTAATTCGTAGATATAAAGATGTTAATGTTTCATCTATATATATAAAAATGAATTGCTGTTCGTTAGTCTCGCTAAAACTCGAGAACGCCGGACCGATTTGACTAATTTTGGTCTTAAATTATTTGTGGAAGTCCCGAGAAGGTTTAAAAGGTAGATAAATATGAAAATGCTCGGAATCCTATACCTTTAAACGGGCAATTCTTGTATATTAATATATATATTATTATATAATCTGAATCTCGGAAACGGCTCCAACGATTTTCATAAAATTTAGTATACAGGGGATTTAGGGGGCGATAAATCGATCTAGCTACGATTTATTTTCAGAAAATGTTGTTTTATTCGTGTTTTCAATAATCAACTCTTCCCTTACATCTATTGACGAATAATAATACTATTTTTCATAATTTCAACTAACTGCTTTAAAGACACAACAAGATGGCGTTATCAAAAAAAAAACCGAGCAAAGCTCGGTCATCATCTAGTTATATAAAAATAACAATTTTGTTTTTCCTTTGATTTGTCCCCCGTCGGACGGATTCCTTTTGTTTGTTTTAAGTTTATCTTATACAAAAGCCTGGATCTTTTATTTATCGATTGAGGCACTACGAAGTCTGCCGGATCAGTAGTAGTAAAATAATTATTAATTAATTAATTTAAGTAAATTTCATTACGTGGTACTGTCGAGTGATATTTTGTGCGCAACATTACAATTAATGGTCTAGTCTTTATCATGCTTTTAATCTCACTTTCCGTGTCGTTACTGAACAAAACGTTAATAACCTAACATTTAAATATACAATCTATGACATTATCCAAATGGACATATTTCGTGCGATCGTTAAAAGCCTTGCATTATTTAAATAACAGTTTTATTTTCACTCTTTCATTTAAGCTCCGGCACCCGTCAGATTATATTATTAAAACTAGAGCCGAAAATATTCAACAAAATGACAGTGTGGCCTAAATTAAAAGAGCATACGGAATTACTCTACCGAAGATTTAAGCATACATGTGGAAATTTAACAGTCCACGGACCGAGTTTCCTCGCGCGAAAAGATGTTCACTTTGTGTACAAAGTTATATATTTCTTAATATACGTACAAATATGGATTGCGGCTGTCGCAACCATTCGGAGATATTATAATCATTATCAAGAGAATACGATTCGTTTCACAACTCGCACAGATTATTTGGAGTGGAACACGACTTTTGCCTCAGTTACAGTTTGTGAGATAGCTAACGTTGAAAAAATATGGATGATTGGTAACGAGGTCTCGAACGATAACTTCGAGAAATTTGATCGTTTCATTGGAGACATTGCTTTCTTCAGCGGAACATGTTATACTTGTTTAGCCACGTGTGATTTCAAACCGATTTGCTCATCGGATTTCACACAGACCGCGTCTATGTTTCGAACTCCTTGTAAAGACTTCTTTTTGAGTTGCAAATGGAATGGAAGGCCGATCGATTGCTGTAAACAATTTAAACCCCTTGCGACAGAATACGGGACATGTTTTTCAATAAATAATAAAAATGTAGCCGGCACCCAAATTCCATTAGTCGCTACATCCAATCGTCGTATACCAGGTGAGTTAGAAATAACAACATCACAAGATTACGAAGCATTTATCCATTCGCCTGAAGACGTTCCTTTCTGGAATATGGAATATGATCGACGAATAAGAATTGTTTACGGATCACAAGCTACAGTCACATTTACAATAATGGACGTAGTTAATGAACCAGAAGTGTCTCTTATAGCTCCTGAAACACGTCAGTGCCGATTTTCTGATGAAACACCCGAAAACATCCTTGCATTCAAGCACTACAGCTATTCTGTTTGTATAACACAGTGCAGAATAGACGCCCAACTGAGAATGTGTAATTGTACTCACCATTTATCACCGATCCAGTTTAAGGACCGCGTTTGTGACTTCGAAGGTTTAAAGTGTTTGACAAATAACTACAAGACTCTCGGGAAGCTCAAAGTTCCGGGCACGAACGAAGCTGGTTTGGTTTGCAACTGTTTACCCTCTTGTATTGAGCCAGACTACAATGTGATCTCAAAGAAACTATCAGAACCCGAGAAATTTCTTAGAGCCAGGCCATCATCATTTATAATGGGTAGCAGACCATATCAGCGAGTTACCAGACAAGTTGCAAGAACTACTTTGGACCTCGTGGTCGCTATGGGAAACTGTTTCGGCCTTTGCTTCGGGGGTTCTCTTCTTTCGATAGCAGAAGTCGTATACTATTTATGTTTTAAGCGTTGGAAATATGTAAAAGATAAATAAATTACAATTATTGTTAGTAACATCAATATTTTCTCAAAAACAAATGTCAATTTCTTCAGGATAGAGTTTTATTGCTCGTTTGTTTTTAGATTTTAGTCTTGAACTTGCGCTGTTTTGAAAGAATACAATCAAACGATGGGCAACTTACAAAACGTACACGTAGAAATATACTTTGAGATTTTTCTAGATCATAGGCATGATAAAAGACTATAGTTTCATTTCACTATTATTATTTTCAGATTTAAATTTAGTTATACACAGAAACGTTCGCATTTACATTAAATCTATTTGCTATGAATATTTATTTCATCATTTCGTTTTACAAAGAAACATAAATTCATAAATGTAACCTACCTTATGAAAATACGAGAGACCTTCTTTTAGCATTAAATTTTAACTTTTTTCTCTCGCGTTAAAAGCTTTGACAAGTTTTCTAAAAACTTTCTACCATTATCTTTGAGTTTTGGTAAGTTGTAACTTATTATTAGTGTTCGAGAAGAATATTATTATTATTTTTGTTTTGCTGAGATTGTCATTATAAATACTGAGATTTCGGTCTTAAATTTCAGATTGTGACCTCATTTATTTTTTGTGCTCATTTAAACCTTTTAATATAAAATGGGTCATAGGGTATCCATCAAGAACACTGAAAAATTATTTGCAGCATAGAATCAAATAGAATAGAATAAATTCGGCAAACAGCAATTTAATTTTTCCAACATCTTAATTTTTTATCGGTCTTAGTATTAAATAAATAATTCAACTGTATATTTGTTTTGAACCCTGTCCTAAGAATACATGAATATTTTTGCGTCCATTATTACTATGTACAGATAAGGTAAACGTAGCCAGCATCGTGAGAATAATAAGATTAAACCGCAGGTACCGCCGCGTTCGGCAAACACAAACAGTCAACCCTTTTCACCACTATTATGAATATATATATATATTATTGAAATATTAAACTTTCACGACAAAAATTCATTTTTATTAAAATGTTCTAAAACAGACAGCAATAAAGTTACATTCACATGGTATTTTTTTTCTAATCTATAGTATTTTTAGTAGTGATGGACATCAAAATAATTTTCTATGTATTTTGAACTAAGCCATTCAATATCAGTATTCATATATGTTTGAAGTTGGTCTCGATGAAATATTTGTAAAATTCAAAGCATGTTTTAAATTACTTGAGTTTAGGTACCGACTCAACTATTTCGGAATGAAATACTCGCCCACAATTAAAGTGCAATGTAAAGCCTCATCCGAGTCTCTATAGATGCTCCATTCTATCTAATTACCCGCATCACGATTAAATTCATCTAGATTACATGTTGAGGCGATTAACTAAAGACCGACCTCTAACGGGAGGTCAAAGACACGGTGTATTTAAAACAAATGTGGATTGCATTTACCGTCGTTTTCTAAGTTTAAAATTAAGTAATGTAGTTGATTTGAACACTTGCAACAAAAACATATTCGGATTGTTCTTCTTCTTGGTTTGCAAATTCAACCATACAGCTCCTACGAAATATAATGGAAATTTTCCATTATTCGAATCTGAGAAACAAATTCTTGACAAAGTTTTATTTTACCGATAAAATTTGCAAAATAAATATAGAATGAGAATCTGAACTATCCGAGTATTGGTTACTTTGTTTTCTAAGAATCGCAAATAATCAAAAGCTTTTGTAAACAATTACCAAGCTTGGACATTAAATCGTGCTGATGGTTAAGATGTTTTAATTGTTTCTTTTCAGTACTATAAATTTAGTTTCTCTATCTAAGGAGAGAGAGAGGGAGAGAGAGAGAGAGAGAGAGAGAAATACTATACTTTATTGCTCACCAAAATATAATTTACATTAAAAAAACAATCCACAAGTAGATACATTTGTACAATAAGCGGTGACTTATCGCCAAAAACGATCTCTTCCAGACAACCGTTTAATTTACAACAATTCTGGAAAAGATACATCAGGTATGTGGCGGTGTCCTACTAAATTCACTATTAAAGAAAATATAGACATACAATAAATAGATGTTAATTGATGTGTAAATTGTTCGGGACTATGGCCTACATATATTTACTACGTATATTTAGATTTACATTAATCAAGGAAGCGATCCAAGGGATTCGGCGAATTACCTTAGATAATTACATAGTCATATCATATTATATTAATTCAGTATTGAACATGCGATACGTAATTTCTTAAGTTATCGTGCTCATGATACTAGTGCAGAAATGAATAAAATATTTTGAAATATGGTATGAAGGTTTCCCTTTTATGTGAAATCTGGAGGATTATGTATCTACATCAAATGAAACAAAAAAAGACACATTGAATTTCACGGAAAAATTTACGGTTCCCAACACATTAACTAGAATTGTTTAGTAAGAAAACAAGTGGGAAAACCACAAACAAGTGGGTATAAGTAAGCACCCCTAGGTCGGAGTCGGACCTTCCACACAGATCTTTAGACAGAGATCTTTAGGAATCATCAGACTAGTAATTATTTTTTTTGTTAATTTTTATTCTTTCTTCTAGTTTCGTCCCCTATTGGAAAGCAAAGTTATTTCCACTTCATAAGATGTCATTAACCGCTAGAACTTTGTTCATATATCCAATGTTATTTTTGTATACTAAGATCATGAGCCAATATTATCAATATATCGCTAGCTTTATTTTAAATGCTATCAATGGCTCCAGT
The DNA here is from genome assembly GCF_003987935.1 of Bombyx mandarina. The sequence continues at coordinate 236,980 of NW_021011598.1, forward strand.
TAAAAAAAAAAAATTAGTTTCATTATGTCTTTCTGTAGATATGATTCTAATGAGTTTATTACTAAAGATTTTATAACTTAGATTGATTTTATTGTTCTAAGTTCTGACTCCATCTTAACTTTTCGTTCGACTTCAGCTACCAAACTAAAGGAAATCAGTCCACTAATACAACTTTAGAAAGAAAACTTAGGCCACGCCTTAACTTTATAAAGTATTCAAAAGAGTTTGGCCGTGGTGAGCCTCAAACTTAGTTGAAACTTCCTTTTTTTTTTTTGTTTCATTGTGTAAGTCTTGGAAGAATTGCGCTGGAGAATTCTCATTCCCGATGGCGCAAACTTGATAACAGTTGTAAACTAGGTTTTATCGAATTGCTATCATCTTAAAACTTTATCTCGATTTTTATCGGTTCGCTATGCCGAATCTGCTTTTTAATCTTAACTACTAAACTACCTTTTCCGTACTAAAACCAAATACACTTTTTGAATGTTATTCGTCGGATCTACTCAGTGGGTCATTATTCCGATCCGGTAGTAGATTCATTCGCGAAACAGCTGCTCTAGAGTTGTTAGGTCTCCTTTCCTCTGCTCCTGGCTGAGTCTTTGCTCGTCCACTTGTCCTGGTGAAACTGCAATGGCCTCTGTTTTTTTAGCCAGTAGTTTTTTTTCCTATCTATGCTGTTAGCCTTGAGAGGCTATTTCAGCTTCACCCTAGTATTTAGGTGAGCTCTCGGGGCTCAAACCGGAAGTGTTGCTAATACTGTCCCTAGCAAGAGCAGTGCTTTGCAGAATCTACCATTGGATCGGAAACGCGACCCACTGAGAAGATCCGGCGAGAAACTCAGTGGGCTGTGTCTATGGGTTAATTCACTCGTCCAGCCCTTCGTCGGGCGACGGGTTCGACGAGGACGGTGACCGGTGCTTGTGGTACCTTAAAGTACCGTTAATGGATCGGGAGGATTCATAATGACGTGCTTAGGGCGACGTCGACTGTTTATCATTCGGTCCACAGGATCGGGTATGTAATTTCCGGCGGCCACGACAAGAGGGTTTTCGTGTCGTGGCGCCTTCCCAAAGTGGCGCAATGATGCTGACTGTATATACTTACTGATTGAGTCAAGCTCCAGTTCATCATGGAGATTCACGTTCCTAAGGAACCATGGTGCTCCGCCTGCAAAAACCGGATTGAAGGGGTTTCAAGTTAGTGCGGGCCGCATGAGCGAACACTACACTAGCATAGGTCATGACGGGGCGTATGCAAGTTTTGTAGAGTGTCACCTTATTACGAAGGGACAATTACCGTTTACCAATACCGTTTTGAATTTGAATATGTGGAGTTGGAATGTCATCCCTCTGTCGAAGGTGTCGCCTAAATATTTGACCTTCGAGGCCCACGGTATGGGCTGGCCAAAGAGAGTGATGGAGCTAACGGCGGAGGTGTTAACGCGCCTATTAGCGAGTGGGCTGCTTGAAGTGGTATTCGGAGGGCGACCCCTTTTGAAGAGCAACGCTGTGCTTTTCGTAGGGTTGATGTCAATGCGCCACTTCCAGAACCAGTGTCCCGTGGTGGCTGCTGCGATCTGGAGTCGCCGATGCAATAGCGACTTCTTCCTACACGAAGTAGATAGCCGTGTCATCGACGAAGGGGCCAGCAGTAATTCCTCAATCCTCTTTTACAATACAGTACACTTCCCAAATAGTAATCTAAAAGTGACGAATTCAGAATATAAGAAACGCGAAACTCGTTATATTAGGTCAATTAATATAATTTTGTGCAAAACAAATGTTAATTTATTCAGCTACCCTTCTTTTCATATGTACATATTTGAATATTACCATGTTTGAATTTAATTAAGCTTGCATTGTTTTAAAAAATCCTATTCAACAATAGCGCCATACTCCATAGGAGTATATGAATAATTTATAAAGGTAGATGCTGCAAATTAAAATAGCATCTTGTCTAGCTATGCACATAAATGTATTTAATATCTAAATAATGGCAAATATTTGTAGCTTGATATGAACAAAAAGAACAGAAAACTTACTGTTTATGAACTACAAATTGTTTTATATAACAAACAATTTCAATTAGCATCCAATATTTACTATGAATTTCTATACTCGTATAAGCATCAATAATCGCACTAGTTTGAATCTATGTTTTAAAATTATGTAAATGCATTTGGGTTTAAAGGGTGGGACAGCCAAAAATAGAAAACAGTAATACCACATTGTGAAAACCGTGATTTACATTATTTTTAACACGTATGATACTAGATCGCGATTTACCCAGTTTTATTTGGCTGGCGAAGTCCATTAGGTCGTGAATGCCGCCACACGTCTAGAAACAATAGATTGGATTCTCAATTTTAATGTAAATATAACACATACACTACTGAGCAATTTCAAAACAATATGAACCATTGACCTATCTCCACAAATTTTCGGTTATAAAATTATAAAATCTATACAATCAAACACACTACCCACGAATTTTGAACACACGTTTTGAAAGAAATTACGGCTTAAATTTATAGGCAAAGATATTTAACAAGTATTAAAAGTAGTATTCGCGTGGAAAGTTTAAAATGCGAAGTTCGTGCTTCTGAGTGCAGGGAATGTAAAAGTCCTTAAAGAGCTTCGAAGGCTTAAGAACGCACTCTGTCTAATGAACATCGTGCCTTCCATGTTATAGCGCAAATCAATAAGTTTCGTTCGTCGAATTACGTGTAGACATGTACATTGAAGATAATGATGTTCCGTGTTCATACCAATTTCAACTTTTTAAACTGAAAAAGTTTAATATGGTTTTTAATTGAAAAAATATCAAGTAACTAATACTAGATTAGCAATTTGATATTTATATTAAAACTAGCTGACCTGGCAGACTTCGTAGTGTCTCAATCAATAAATAAAATACCTAAGCTTTTGTCTATACTAATATTATAAAGAGGAAAGATTTGTTTGTTTGTTTGTTTCGAATAGGCTCCGAAACTACTGGACCGATTTGAAAAATTATTTTTCCATTAGAAGCCGACATTGTCCCTGATGAACATAGGCTACTTTTTTTTATTTATTTTTTATTTTATTTTTTTGTTTCATGTGTGTTTTAATGTTTCCGAAGCGAAGCGAGGGCGGGTCGCTAGTATAAAATAAACTTAAAACAAACAACAGGAATCCGTCCGACGGGGGACACGTCAAAGGAAAAACAAAATGGTTATTTTTATTTAACTCCGAGCATTTTCATATTTATCTACCTTTTAAACCTTCTCTGGACTTTCACAAATAATTCAAGACCAAAATTAGCCAAATCAGTCCAACCATTCTAGAGTTTTAGCGAGACTAACGAATAGCAATTCATTTATATATATATATATATAAATAGATTTTCATTACAAACATAATTATTTAACGGGTTCTCACTATGATTATCACATTGAGTTTCCGATATTTCGGCGTTGTTTCAAACGTCATGATCACGGGTGGACATTATTTGCAATTGCAAATATTCAAATCAACAACAAGACTGTGCAGAATATACTCAAACAGTAACATATTCCGGTAGGGAGCAGCATGGATGTGCCCCTGGTATTGCTAACCGCCTTGAGCGACAGTAACCACCATCAAGAAGACTTGACGGTCTTGACTTCCGATAAAACAAAATTGTTTACCATAGGAAGATTAGTACAATGGTGTGTAGATTACAAATAATTTGTCCCTTATCATCGTAAAATACTGTATTGTGTATGATATTTTTGAGCTTTGAAATTAATAAATATTATATTATATATTAAACCGTCCATGTATTTTGTAATTTAAATCGGATCCTTAAAAAAAGATATGTGGTGTCGTGGAACAGGGATAGGAACGAAGTTCCATATTATAAAAATATTAATTTTAAGTTCTATTCGAGGTATAAAGAAAATAATCATTCAGGTATACATTTTTTATTATGATTTTTTTATTGATAAAAAAAAACTACAAAGTTATCAACTTTATTTTATTCACAATGATTTATAAAAAATGTATAATAAAAAATATGTTATTTTTTGTACGCGATTACAAAGTTAAGTCGTACACTGTGTTCATTACTAATAAAAATCTTACGTTACGGACGTTTTTTCCCGGTTAGGGTACCCCTTCGCATCGTCCCATCATGAACTTCGTTCCAAAACTTTAAAATAATTAGATATTACATTATATATTAAACCGTCCATGTATTTCGTAATTTAAATCGGCTCTTTAGTTAATGTTTAACAAAATTAATGTTTATGTTTTTTCCAGTGTCGGACTTTACGACGCAACTGTCACAGCTGTATGAGCGGCATTCCTCCGAGCTCCAGATACTCGTTGCCAACTTCCGCAAACGGAACAGCGAACTCAGAAAGGAGAGGTGAGTGCTCATTAAAAATAAATAAATCTTGATTCTCGAGACACGCTTCATGAAAACTTATTTGAACGATTCTGAGGAAAACATAATAACATTATCCGTTTTACGTAACGAATTTAGGAAACGGCCGAGCTTCTTTCACGAAGCGATCTATTTAATAGGGTTTTATAAAAAGTATTATTCATATAATATGCTTAAAACGCAAATATTTAAAATCAAACGATCTCAGTGACACGTTAAAATTGAATAAATTTAATAAAAAAACATTCCGTAAAATAATAATGTCTTAATTAATCCGAGCCGTAGTGTGCATATTATTTCCGTCCACAATATTCTGCAGTTTATCCTAAAAGTGATCGGATGGATTTAATTTTGATATTAACATGTCATAAAAATACTTCTATATTCTATTCTATACTAGTTTTCCTTTCTTTTCTGGTAGCGTCGCGGAGCTAACCCAGTTTCACCAGTTTGGTAGGAAAGGACAGGTAGAAGTGGATAACAAAGTTTACTATTACGATTTAATCTAATAAAATCAAACAATCAATCAATTATTCAAAAAAACAAATATAAATATGAATGAATCGAATAACAGAAATATTTATTAATAATAGAGAATTTGTGAAACAATGCTCACCGCAATGACAAAATTTTTTAACATTATCCATTACTAATCGTATTCAAATTGTAATCGATTAAAAACGTAGGCAGTTTTTCTTTTTTAAATGACATATGTTTTTATTATAATACTATCGAGATGAAATATATTTCCTATCAAAAAATATTGTTTAGGCAGCAAGTAATATGAGTTTTAATCTTTAATGCAAACATGCACATTTAATAAGTTTTCCTCCAACAGACTGAAGTAATAAGCTTATCCCCTTACCGTGTTAGCACATCTGTCTGCCTCACCTTTCTTGTTATCTTATCAGGTGCAATATTAATACGCGAACTGGAATATTACAGCTCATTGAATTTGTTGTTGGGATCTGTACAGAAACATTTCGATTATGGAGAAAATTTTCCGCTTAAATTAAAGTTTTAAATAGAGTAAAATACTATAGAGCGACACTAAAGTCACCCTTACCCAAATAATACTGTTTTATTTACTGGTGGTACCGCCCCTTGTGATACCGCACAGGTAAGTACCACCGTCCTGCCTAACATGCGGATTTGGATCCGGTGGTAGATTCAACGAACCAATGCTCTTGCTAGGGTTAGTGTTAGCTAGTTCTTCCAGTATAATAGAATAGCTCTTTGGGCTACCAGCGATTAGGTAAGGAAAGAGCAGTAATGTGTTTTGTTTTAAAGAGACAGCCGTTGTACTGTAAAAACGAAGACTTAGAACTCATGTCTCAAGATGGGCGGTGGCATCGACGTGGTTAATATCTATGGGCTCCGGTGACCACTTAACACCAGGTGGGCCGTGAGTTCGTCTACCCATCTTCACAATTAAAAAAAATACAACAATATTTTATTATTCTATAAATTTATTTTGCGGTGTAGGGTCGTGGGCCCTACCATACATTGCGTATAACCCTTACATGAGCCCGCTGAGTTTCTCGTCGGATCTTCTCAGCGCATCGCGGTTCCGATCCGATATAGACGCATGGATTTGCAAAGCAGCAGCTCTTGAGCTGTTAGATTTCCTTCGGTGACGCTCGGGCAGCTGTTAGCAAATCCCAATCCTCCTGGCTGAGCCCGTACTCGACCACCTGTTCTGGTGAAACTAGAAAGGCCTCCGGGCCACCAGTAATATTTTATTCATAAAAAAAACAATTTGGTATACAGAGTGAAAAATAAAGCCTATCGTGATTATTTTGTGTGGCTCGCGGCTACTTTTTAGGTTTACATTATCTTCTAAATTCGTAACAATAACCTTTACCAACCACAAGAGAGAATTGAATAAAAGATGAAACGACAAATGTTTTTCTTGTGTGCTACAGAGACCTGACAACATTACTAAAACGTCAGAAGATCAACATCTTTCTGAATAATATACACGTTTATTGCTTTAGTTTTCGGTTGTCTAAGCAAACCAGGATGCGTTTTCTGCATAAAGCCCTATAATAATGTATTGATGACTCGTGACCGTGTAACAAATTCATTCTTGTTTATTTTTAAACAATGAATTTACATAAATAGTATCTCCGACGTTGGTCAACTGTCTAGTTAAATTTGTAGTAAACAACATATTTAAAGCAGCTGTTGGATAATATTAATTTTGCCCGTTATTACTATGCCCTTTATTTTAGTATATTGATTTATAAACGAGAATAAGGCGCTCGGTGATTTTCTTGCCAAAAGCACCTCACTAAGAGAACATAGCTAATTTTGTCACAAAAACCAGTTCTTAAAGCCCTTAACTGCACAATAATGTGCAAATAAAAGGAAGAGTTCATTCTCCCGGGAAGTAGGATCGTTAAGGGCAATTACTCGTTAGCTTTTGGTATGAGACTCGCTGGGAAACTACGAATTTGTAAAAGCGCGTTTGCGGCTCAGACTTGAAACATTTTATTAGATTGCCCCGCTGTCCTTTGTATCCCTTATTTCTTGAGAAGCTTGTTTACTCTGAAATGGGCCCAATCATTCATATACAAACAGTACTTTGTTCGTATTAGTATGTTAGCGACATATTTTGATCGAATCTTGTCTTCAATCTAATAGGTTTTAAAGTACTTACCATACTATGCATTATTATTTTTATAAACAGTAGTTAACGTGATATTAGTACGGTTTCGCTTTGAATCTGGAATAGCTTATCTTTAGCCTAGCATGTCAAAGGCAAGGTGTTCGCATATCGATCGAGCAGCCATGAGTGATATCGTGGTCCGGAAACTGTAGCATATAAGCATGCAACATTTTTTTGTACAAATTTGACTGTGTTGTGACGGCCTAGCAAAGCACCAGGCTTGCTTTTTCTATACGTATCATAGACGGGGAATAAGGAATTTAAGGCAAATGGGGAGCAGCGTTCTCTGAGTATTCTGCCAATATAATGCATTAACTGGCAGTATGGCATATTGCAAGCACTTGACTAAATCTTCTTCAACCGCTAAACTGTCTTCATTAAAATCCACGCATTAAGATTTTTCAAACTTTATACAGTTCTTTTTTATAGCTTAGATGGGTGGACGAGCTCACAGCCCACCTGGTGTTAAGTGGTTACTGGAGCCCATAGACATCTACAACGTTAATGCGCCACCCACCTTGAGATATAAGTTCTAAGGGTCTCAGTATAGTTACAACGGCTGCCCCACCCTTCAAACCGAAACACATTACTGTGGGTGGTACCCACCCGCGCGGACTCACACAAAGCCAGTAACAGATTAGCAAAACTATGCTCGCGACAGCTTCCAGAAACTTTTTTGAAAATTTGAATTTGAATTACATCGATTTAACATGAAATCTAAAAAAATGCTGAATCTAAGGGAAAAGCGATATACTATTAGGAAGAAATCAAATTAAATGCTGATTTGGGCAATTTTCCTTTGCATAATGCGTTATAAGAGCAAACACGTGTATATTATTCGCTCCAGTTGTTATTATTCGTACACTTCGATTTTACTTTAACAAATCAAAACATGATATTTAACAAAAATGGTGGACTGTAAGCTCGTTTACCTATCAAGGCAGATATTAAATGTAACACATGACCGACTTGCAAGGTGTAGAAGTAACGTGTGAGAAATGAAACAGATTTAATGAAAGACTGCATCGGTATCGCCACCAATTCTCCTCCTCGGTACTCATGTATTTACGCTTAAAGCGAAACTGTTACCACATTATAATTGAATTTACGTTCTCATCTCTTCAATTACTCGACGTATTGGCTTTCTGGTGTCGATAGTATTACTTCCCCGATTTTCGCCGTTGTTTCGAGATAACATAAACAATTATTAAGTAAAGGTGTTTGAAACCTCACCTTGCTTGGTTTTTGTGTAAAGATCGAACGAATTTTTTTTTTAAACAAGTAATTATATATTGTTATAATTGAGTATAAATGTGTTTTGTATGTGATGATATATATATGTATGCCGTATATGTGTTTGTATATGGATGTAATATTATTATTAATTGTTACTTTCGTAATAAGTAATGCACCTACCACATGATTCTCTTCACCAATCTTGATTGACTGGTAGAGAATGCCTCAGGCATTAAGTCCGCCATTGCACCTTTGTGCATGAAGTTGAATAAATAAATAAATAAATAATTAGAAAAACAAAAATTTTTGGTCATATTTTTACCTGAACCTAAAGCATCACTACTTGCCCATCAACATCAGCCTATAATCGTCACCGGTTGGATATTGGCCTCTCAAAATTTACATCAGTGAACTCGATCTTCGACTTTCCTTAAACATTTCTTACCGGCCACCCTTCCCAAGGCACCGCACCACATATCCGCGGGAACAGCCCAAATTACATTTGTCGATGTGCGTGCGTTCTCCACTCAAGAACTCACTATCCACTTTAAATATCATCATCGTATATAAACGATTCTTTCAGTTTTTAATTACGTAGTGTATATATATTTTCACTGGTGGTAGGACCTCTTGGGAGTCCGCATGGGTAGGTACCACCACCCTGCCTATTTCCGCCGTGAAGCAGTAATGCGTTTCGGTTGGAAGGGTGGGGGTAGCCGTTGTAACTATACTGAGACCTTAGAGCTTATATCTCGAGGTGGGTGGCGCATTTACGTTGTAGACGTCTATGGGCTCCAGTAACCACTTAACACCAGGTGGGCTGTGAGCTCGTCCATCCATCTAAGCAATAAAAAAAATTAGTGTATATATAAATTATATTTTGAGTGTAATTTGTATTAGAACATTTGGATACTCAAGCAGCTATAGAAATTAAACAACCATTATTTATATTTTACTTTCATTTAAATAGGTGTAGGTACGGTATGGAACGAATTCTTAGTAAAACAAACGAGCGAAAGGTATATTTATTCAAAGGAATACACCAATCGTTTGTCTTTGAAGTTAGGTACTCAATGTTGCCTTTATAAATTTATCTCCTACGATTCTCAATAAAATTCGGTTACCTTTCCCCTGGAGAACCGCCCTAAAACTGTCGGATTAGGGCCGATATGTTTATTTCTTTGAAACTTTGGAGACACCAATAAACTGTACTTGACAGCGTTTCGAATATAAACGTCGTATAATAAGAAATTTTGATAAGATATTATTATAATGAGATCAAAAAGAGTATCTATTGTAAAATGCATTTCAATAAAAACGAAGAACTTTGCTTTTTTTTGAAGTTCTTTGAAGGACAGAAATGTAGTTTGAAGATCTGCTTAAAAATCCAGAATTATTTGTTAATTTTTATAACAATATTGAATTAATATATTGTTGTAGTTTTATCATATTGTAAAATAGTACCAAAAAGTGGAGAACTTCCTGTGGGTCTGATATTTGTAGCACGAGTCAAGAAATGTAACAATTAAATGTAAATTTGAGCCGATATAATGTGGTAGATTTTAATTTTAAGCTTGATGCTATACTATGAATAACCATACGACAAAAAAAAACTATTTAGACACAAAATAAAATTAACTAATGTAACGTAATTTGACTTGTAGGAAAACATTTTATATTATAATGAACATGCCAAAATTTTGTTGATTAACTTTATGAGCTGGCCTCCTAAAGTTGATTAAAGCTCCGCTGGGATGTGCTCATAGTAATGCGGAACAAGCTCTTATGTTTTGATATCAAATATTAAGTACTTACTAATTAATGTTAGGTAGGAACCGAGACCAGTATTCTGTTTGTGAACACGAATCATACTTGCCTACTTGAATTGCTAATTACATAATTTATGTGATAATTTTATGATTTACTTTTCTGTTAGTTAGACTAGAACTCCCCACAGTACTTGATAGGGCGTATAATCTGCACGAGTGTGTGGCTATAATTGTTACTGTTTTCACCGTCAAGAGCTCGTGTCTTCTAGTTAAAAATGTTGGACTATATCTTTTTACCGTATATTGTACAACATACGATGAGTTTTCTCCACGAACATCCTAACAATAAAAAAATCAAACATGCCAACAACCTTACCTGATCGAAAAACATATTAGCCTAACGCGATCCTGTGAAGTTTTGTAACAATCAAAGCAAAGATCAGCCAACAAAATGGGCTGGGTTTGAATAGTTGATATATTTATATATCGTCAAATATGAATATTTAAGTGTTCAGATGTGGCTCGGGGTTAGCTTAAAAAGTGACGAACGTGGAATACTTGACATTGTAATATGTGATATAAGCATGTTTTCCGATCATGTAAGATGTCGTTAATATCGTTTATTAGATGGCATGTATTTAAATCAGTTACATAGTATACTATTAAAGCTACGAATTGTATATTGATGTGGAATCTGACACAGGCATAAAACGGTAATAACTTTGAGTTACATCTCCAGCTTTCACTGATCGATCCAATAATCTTACATTAATGACGCGCATTCGTCGTTGTCAGTGTAAGATATCTGCCCGACGAGGTCTTTAGATCTACTGCAGGATTAATGTAGCTATACTCTGTTGATGCCTATTTCTGTAATAAATTAACTGACAAACGTATTAGACTTTCTCATAATTTGAATTGAAAAAGGAGTCTCGTTTAATATAAAAAATGTCCTAAAATCCTTTATGGAAATTTATACTACATGGCCCTAGTATTATGATACATTATTATTGTTTATTTATATTAGTTAATATTTGACCCGGCAGACTTTGTAGTGCCCCAATAGATACATAAAAGACCTAAACTTTTGTATAAAATAAACTTAAAACAAACAAAAGGAATCCGTTTGACGGGGGATATATCAAAGGTAAAACAAAATTGTTATTTTTATTTCATTCCGAGCATTTTCATATTCATCTAACTTTTAAACCTTTTCTGGACTTTGACAAATAATTCAAGACCAAAATTAGCCAAATTGGTCCAGCCGTTTTGGTGTTTTAGCGAGACTAACGAACAGGAATTCATTTATAAGATAGATTTTATGATACATTAACTCATAATTAAATGTAATTTTACTGGTGGTAAGACACATTGTAAGCTCGCTGTGGTAATTACGATGCTACCCGTAAAGAAGTGATGCGATGAAGTGAGTGGGACAGCAGGTACATATGCATACGATTTAAACTTCAACCTCATGTATCAGGTGAAGCCATTAATTGTTATTTCTATGGGGTCGTGTAACGAATCAAAACCAGCCCTAAACTATTATCACTAGCCTATGCAACAAAAAATATTCGCAAAATAACATTTCAAAGCAATCATTTAACTCTGATTTTAATATGACAAATACTGTAATTATAATTGTCCAGTCTGTAAACTTCTTTTTACGTGACATAATCACGTGAAGTTTGACTAACCAAGTTGACTGTTTTTTTAAATAAAAAATTTGTTAAAATTGTTTACTTTCACATTCAGAAGTATTTTTGTAAGAGCTTAGATACAATACCGGTATACGAACATAATATCCATTGATCAAAATTAAAAGAACATCATAAGCATTCGGTTTCTCGTGTTCACGTTTCTGTAACATCACTAAATCACAATAAAAAACAAATCAAGCAATTTCTGGGAGAACGTTATATTTAGTACGTTAAAATATCCATTATAATATTTTTTATATAATACAATCACTTTTTATATAATACCTATTCAAATTCTGTGACTGAATGCACAATACCAGATACATATAATATCACCTATCCCCACTAATAATTATTGAAGATGTATCGTCACTTTTGTAAACACTCAAAATTCCGAAATATATTTTTGTCACTTAATCTTTTTTATGATGATATTTTGATAATTGAATTAAAAATAGAAACTGCATTTTAGAACGTCCAAGTCTTTCGGAAACAAAAAAATGTAATTGAAATTCGAAATGAATTGCAAGCAGCTTTTTAATGTAAAATTTATCGTCATGAATTAGTCTGTATGTGTACATATATCTGACTTTCTATATGTATACATGGACACATTCCTACTGCTACAAAATACTATCATGTCACAGCTAAGATCTGTATTAATTGATATTGAAATTTAAAAACTTTCAAATTCAAGAGACTGCATTTCCAACAAAATATTCCATATTCACGCGTAAAATGAACTGGATAGTGTCGCCTGATGTCGCTCCTTGACATTCAAATTTGCAAGCGATGTTCGTGACTTAAATTAGATTTCAATCGATTTTCAAACCACATCTGCAAATATTACAACATCCTTTGGTTGCTTTTGTTTGTTTACTAATATCAAATAAATTGTGGAGTTGCCGATTCTTCCTACTTGTTATTTTAATTCAATTATCTGGCGTGTATTATGCAGTACCAAATAAAAAAAATATTTTAAAGCTAGTAAATTTATATTATTATGTTGAAATTGGTTGCTTTTTTGTTGTAGGTCATCTGATCTTTTTCGGATGTTGTTTTGTTTAGGACTACTTAAAACTAAAAACTTGAAAAGTACGTACTTAATAAAACCGATCAGGAAAAACGCATAAACCGACGCCATCACGAAGAAACTTTGGATTTTTCGTGATGAAAAAGTTCTTTTTTTCCTCCTACCTATTCGTTGGTAGTCTAAGAGGCTATTCCAACTTTTCCCGGACAGGTAGGTGAGCTCACGGGCTCAACCTGATAGAATTGCTAGCACTTGCCGCAGCAAGAGCAGTGCTTTGCTGAATCTACTACCGGATCGGAATCGCAGAGAAGATCCGGCGAGAAACTCAGTGGGTTGTGTCTATGGGCTATTTCGCACGTCGGCTTCGACTAACAGCGTCGGAGTCGACGTACGAACACAGTACAGACGAGTTTGAGTTCAACAACCTGAAGGAAGGTGACCGGTGCTTGAAGAACTTAAAAAAATGATACCTAACCTTTAATAGTCCTAGTCAAAAATAGCCCTAGTCTTAAGCTTTAATAGTAACAAATGTTTATCGTATAACAAACTAAGGAGAAACTCGTTCCAATTGAAATTCTTAAGCAGTTAAAGTTATTTCAAATTTAAATCTCTCTATTTCTACTCATGTGATCGCAGGTCCGATGTTACACGTCATTTCGGATCCTTCCGATCCACTAACGGTGCTTTTAGGAAACTCAAGCACCGGTCACCGTTCTCGTCGAACCCGTCGCTTGCGACAAACGGCTCGACGAGTAAATTAACCTTCAGACACAGCCCACTGAGTTTCTCGCCGGATCTTCTCAGTGGGTCGCGTTTCCGATCCGGTGGTAGATTCTGCGAAGCACGGCTCTTGCTAGGGTTCGTGTTAGCAACGTCATCAGGCTTGAGCCCCGTGAGCTCACCTGCTAGTTAAGGCGACGCTGATATAGCCTCTCAAGGCTATCAGCTTAGGTAGGGAAAAAAAACCGATGTTAATAAATAGGACATGGTCCAACATTATTTCAGAAAAATGGTTATACACTCCATACGCTTGATTCCTAACAAAGCAAATATTGAGACAAAACCTATGTATTACAAAAAAGTGACATAAAGTAATCACATCAAACGCAGACAACATAGAGTAGAATATCCTTTCACCTGGTCGTCGTGGCCTAACGGATAAGACGTCCGGTGCATTCGTGTTGAAGCGATGCACCGGTGTTCGAATCCCGCAGGCGGGTACCAATTTTTCTAATGAAATACGTACTCAACAAATGTTCACGATTGACTTCCACGGTGAAGGAATAACATCGTGTAATAAAAATGAAACCCGCAAAAATTCTAATTTGCGTAATTACTGGTGGTAGGACCTCTTGTGAGTCCGCACGGGTAGGTACCACCGCTTCGCCTATTTCTGCCGTGAAGCAGTAATGCGTTTCGGTTTGAAGGGTGGGGCAGCCGTTGTGACTATACTGAGACCTTAGAACTATATCTCAAGGTGTGTGGCGCATTTGCGTTGTAGATGTCTATGGGCTCCAGTAACCACTTAACATCAGGTGGGCTGTGAGCTCGTCCACACA